>BGPR01012782.1:11652-29920 GCA_013235015.1 Araneus ventricosus | reverse complement strand
AAGACTATATAATAATAATGAAGACTGGCAAGACTATATAATAATAATGAAGACTGAATAATGAAGGCAGGTAAGACTATATAATAATATAGAAGACTGGTAAGACTGTATAATAATAATAATAATGAAGACTGGGTAGACACTACAGAGTTTTCAAACGCAGTTCTTATATACGTAAAAATATACATCATATTTTCAAATACCTAATACCAAGCAAAAGGAAAGCATAAATAACAGAAGGAAATAAAAGTGTTTTGCGAACTACAATTTGAAAATCTGCAAATTAAACTTAACTCATTGCGGATGAGAAACTGCTTTCATGCATACTAGTAAAATGAGAGAGCAGAGGCGAATTCGGGGGGGTGGGCTATCGGGCTGCAGCCCCCCCAGATCTAGACCAGAATTCTTTATTTTATTTAAAATCACTACAGCTGTTTTTTTCTTAATCTGTCCTTAAGAAAAGTGAAAACATTTCTTCCTGACTTTTGACAGGCTCGAAAATTTTCCCACTTTTGTAGTCATTCCACTCGTATTTGCAGTGTTGACATGGTCAAAAACATGTTTTTGCTAGTTATTTCATTGTGTTCTTTTGTTAAATTATCGAAAGTATTGTGGGGTTTTTTATGATTCTTATTGTCAGGTGAGTAAAGTCTGTAAAGTTAATGTGTTTTGGTTTACATAAGCCGTAAGATTTGACATTCGTCACGACGATACAAAACTTTTTATACTTCGCCCCCCCCCCCCAAACTCAAAGCCTGGATTCGCCACTGTGAGAGACATTTGTCCATCTCTTTATAAAAGTCAGATATTAAAAATGAATGACAGGCCTAATGATCTTAAAAAATGTTATAAATAATGAAAAATGAAAGCCATTTTATAGTTATTTGCGTCGAAAATATGAACTATCCTCAGCATTTTGTACATTATTATTTAACTGCAAGGAAAATGCAGACACAATTCATCATACTTTAATGTGACTTCTTAAACGAGAGTAGATGCAACGACGCTCAATCCTTTTATAACCACGAAATCTTCGGGCGGGAGAAATGCTCGCATAGTTTAAGTATAATGTAAGATTTATGAAAAAATTTTATGACATGAAGTTAAATATTTACGTGATTTTTCTTATCGCTTAAGCATTTCCATATGCTTAATATTTTATTCGTGATGACATAATTTACAATAAATATTTCCAATTTAGAAGATTTTATCATTCAGTATTTAATCAGGGGTCGATCCAGGTTTTCTTTAGGGGCCCATTTTTGTGAAAAATAAAAATTACTTTTGTGAAAAATATTATTTTTGTGAAAAATAAAAAATTTTTTGTGAAAACTTTTTTAACATGTAAAACCTTCAATTTTAGCAGTCACATTTCTATATTTTACGTGAATTTGCGTTTTGTGAAGGGGCCGTTTTTATAAAGTGGAATTTTGTGAAGGGGCCGCAAAACGGCCCCAATTTTCGCCTGGATTGATCCATGTTAATGCAACATGGAAGGAACTGAATTTTGATTTATAATCTTCTAAGTCTAGCTCACACCAATTTTTACTTTAAAAAAATTCTACATTTTGTAACTAAAACAAAAAGAAAGTCCAAAGACAACTTTGGACAGTTTTTAAGAATAACATACAGTAAAACACCGTTTATACGTTTCTCGGTTATAAGTCGTTTTATGACAGTTCCGACGCATTCGTATTCATTATAATGATAAAGTACTTCGTTTCGATTATAACTCTTTTCACTTATACGTCGTTTTATGACAGTTCCGACGCATTCGTATTCATTGTAATGATAAAGTGCTTCGTTTCGATTATACGTCTTTTCATTTATACGTCGTTTTACGTCAGTCCTTTGAAAGACGTATAAACGGTACTTTACTGTATTATTGTCATCTCGCTGAAATATTCGCGGTACCTATACACAAAAACATTACTATAAAATTTTATTCCTTAACGATTTTTTAATTTTTTACATATAATTAATCAAAAATACTTTTTTCGTTCTGCAGCCAATATAATTTTCGACAAATCTGATAATTATAGCGAATTTTACAAACCTTAACTAAAGCTTTCTGTCTTGTTTCTTCATCCAACCATTTTGCCTCTTTGATTTCGTCCAATAAAGATACTTGTATGTCTTGAAACATCATTTCTAACTAATAAAAAAAAAGCTCCTTAAAAACGATGTTTTACTTCCAATATATTTATTTCTATATCTGTAAATCAAAGTAGATAAAAATCCATAGAAAAATTTTCAAATTGGTTAGATGAGGGATTTCTGGAGAACAAAATTTTACACGTCTGCCGACAAGACTTGCGATACATTTTTCACAAATCTGCCATAAACTGGAGATCGGTGTTCTAATAAACTTTCATGGTATACACTGAAATGTCAAAACCAGTAGCGGCTCGTCAGCTCAGAAACAAGCAGTGCCGCAAACGTTGTATAGATCTGTGAATTTTGTGCTCATTAGTTTGGTATATAGTGATGATATACTAAAAATTGATAGTTTTTGAGTTATAAGCAACAAATTGGCTATAACTGAAATTCCAACAAAAAAATTATTGGTGGCAAACCTCAGATTCGTAATTCCCCCCCCCAAAAAAAAAATATGGAAGCAAGTAACTACAACTCCTCCAGAATTGGATTTTAAAAAAAACTACTTAACAACTGAACTACTGAGAAAAAGCGAAAAACAGCCAAATGAGGAAGTCGCGCCAAGCGAGAGCTGGGAAAAATGCAGCTCAAATGAATGCGATTTCAAGCGGAGAAAGGGTTGCCTTTCTCCCGCTTCGCTTTGCTCTTTGCGTTCATTTCTGATCCTCAGGAGGGGCAAAACTTGCTGCAGCTGTGGTCTGTCTCTCTCAATTCTTGATTGATTTTCCTTTTCTTTTTTTTTTTTTTTACTTTTTTGCCATTTTCGTTGATCACTGAATTCTCAAAGTGGAAAAGTAAGCCAATTAGAATAAAAACGAAAATACAATCTTTTAAAATAATTTCCGGGGTGAGTTCAGCTCTGCAGCTCATATGGACGAGCCGCCACTGGAACTGAGTCATGTTAATTGTTCAGTTTATACCCAAAACGGTAATCCTCTTGAATAGGTACCACACTAAGGCGAAGAATCTCTCTGATTTCCCTGTGTTGCACGAGAGTTGACGCGTAAGATGCGCGTCTGCTATGGTGTTCTAACTTGCATTGTCTTTTCTCGCTTGTTTGCCATTTTGTTTTTCCCTACTTTACCATATTTTTTATTTATTTGTTAACCACTCCAGGTGGGGTAAGTTCTTTTTTGTTTTCTTACTGAAAAGTGAAGGACTTTCTCAAGTTTTAACCCTATGCGGTGCAGTGTGCCAGATGATGGCGCACCTAATTTCACTCTCTTCTCAACCGTTAAATTCAACTATAAATGGAAAATAATATTTTTAGGGTAGGGCTAATAGTACTCCTTTTAGAATGCATACAGCAGCCTTACGAAATTTCGTTTCGGAATAGGAATTATTAGAGATAAAGTTTGGGAAAATTCCTTAACTCAGAGATAAGACATTTTTTCAGTTCTGGACGTTTACAATTTTTGTAAATTAACTCCAAAGTTTTTCTCCAATATTCTTGAAGATTTAATTTATGATTTTCTGCAAGATTCAACAATATTTTTCGAGTGTATCAAGGTAACTGTATCTAAGTGGGTTCTCATATGAGGGGTGACCCAAAGGGACTCCTCCCTTCGAGATGAAGTAAGTTTTTTAAGAATATTTTTTGTAGATTCGATGTCTAGACAATAAACTAAACTCATTCATGATGTTTTTTCAGCATATTTCCAAAAATTTAATGTCTTGCGCCGCAAAGGATTAAAGTGAATCATCCGTTGTTTTAGTTAACCCATTCACTGCCAACTACGAGATATCTCGTAGTCTATTCGTAGAGCTGGCTGTGCTCCAAGTGTTGTCGGCAGTGAATGAGTGGAAGACTATGATGATATTTTAAGAGACAGCTACAAAGAAGAAATCAACATGCAGGAAGAATCTCTCAATTACTTCAAAAGTAAAAAATCAACCAAGTAATTAATTCTTAGATTAAGCTGAAGGTCGTTTCAAGAAATTAATATAGCAATAGGAAATGCAGTTCCGAGCACACGCCTCCCTAAAAATAAAATCTTTAAATAAACCTTTTTGAAATTCAAAAGAAAACAAGGTAAGCTGCTATTCGGTACTGCGGACCTCTTATGTGCTATTCAGCTTCTGACAGTTAAAAATATTTTGGACGCACAAGTTTTGTCGGATGTTATAGAAAATATCATTAGCAGGTTCCTTATTTTTGGTATTCCTGTGGACACAGGTTTAGAAGAACTGACCACAGAACTGGGTACTTCGAATGATATTGAGGTGGTTGAAGTGAGGAGATTCCTTAAAAAAAATACTCCACAAGAATATCCAATAGAGATTCCTCACCAGGGTGCTGTGTTACCTGAGACAAGATAGACCTGAGATTCGTAAAGATTTGCTCGAACTCAACTTTTCATAGATAGAACCTGTCAATGTACGAAATGCTATAGAACTGAGTATCCAATTAGAATCTGTACCAGAGATAATTTGCGCTAACTGTGCATACTCTCGTCCCGGACCATGTGCTAATCCTGCAAAATGTAACAATTGTAATGGATCCCACAATGCATATTCAAATTTTTTCCCTGCATATACAGTAGACTCCGCTTCATGTGATCACTTCGGGACTTAAGAATTTTGATAACAGTAACCGAATTGGGTAAAATCAACTATATTTTTATCACATCAAGGGAAAAGAAACAAAATGGAAAAGAAAACACTTGCCTCAGGGCTATCTATAATTTATTTAGAAAATAACAATTAAAAAATTCATTAATTGTTTGCTTGGCGACAATTGTTCCTTAACAGTTCATTTATATTGTTCGTACTCTTATTGTTTTTTAAAATTTGTTGAACGGCGATGCACGCCGCGTTTCAAAATATGAAGGGCTTGCCTCATTTCGGCGTTCGTTGGAGGGTTTCTTCAACACATTCGTCCCCGTCGGAAACATCGACTTTTATTGCTTAGTCTTGTTCACAAACAGCTTAGCAAACTTCCGTTAGTGTGGTAGCTAGTGGAGTGTCCTCGTCAATGGAAATCCACTCTTCCTTTTGCATACCTTCAGGAGGTTCAGAGAAAATTACCGTCGGTCACGTCCCTGCCCGCTAAATGGACGACCTTCAAAGAGAGGTCATGAAAAATAAACCCCGAAATTCTTGGGATGTGTGGGGGAAAGTGGCCTGGCCCCCAAATGTTTCCTTAGAAGTAGAGCGAGAAATTCTACAAACGCCAATCGTTAACGCTGGTTGAAAATGAGGGATCGGTCAATTCTCTACATCAAAACAGATAACATTAGCGATGTAGTGACCACACTAAACGAATAATATACATTTGAATACGTTGGTTCGGGACCAGAGTTTTTGATAATATAAAGCGAATGATAACATTAACCGCGATCACATTAAGCGGAGTCTATTGTATTAGGAAACAGAAAATTCTTGATTTCAAACGCAGAGAACACATAAAGTATCTAAAGTACGGGGGGAGATTTGATCAAAAGTCTACATCAGCGAAGTATGCAAAATTTCAATTCTTCCTGGAAAATATAGATTAATAGAGCTTCTTGTGAAAGAGGCTCATTTGGAAAACTCTCATGTTGTAGTACAGATTCTACTGTCAAAATTGAGAGAGAAATTCTGGCTTCTAAACGGAAAAAAGAACCATTTGTAAAGAAATTAACATATGTTTAAGAGGTAAGAGATGCAAGGCTCGAAATATAGAGATCCAAGCTGTCGGTTTGCCCGAGGATATAGTCGAAGAATCCGCTGCTTTTGAAGTGAGTGGAATTGACCTAGCTGGGTAGCTTGTATTTAAAAGGAGGTGAAAAATGTCGGATAATTCTTCTGTCGGATGCAGTACATCTGGAACTAGTGCTCTCTCTTTCTACTAGATCTTTCCTCCTCAGCCACGGGCAGTTCAGGCAAGATAGATCTAAGGCAATTTATAGCCATAATTGCACAAACTTTGTTGGTGCTGAAAATCTACCACTGAAACTAGATTGGATTGCAATCGAGCAAGAAACTTCTGTCCAAAGAATAATATGGAAAAATGTTGGATAATTCTTTTCACCTGTGAGGTGTACCATGCAGTACATCTGGAACTAGTGCTCTCTCTTTCTACTAGATCCTTCCTCCTCTGTCAGAGGCTGTTCAGGCGAGACAGATCTAAGGCAATTTATAGCCATAATTGCACAAACTTTGTTGGTGCAGAAAATCTACCACTGAAACTAGATTGGATTGCAATCGAGGAAGAAACTTCAGTCCAAAGAATAGTATGGAAGTTTATCACACCTTCTGCTCCCTGGTGGGGTGGTTTTTGTGAGCGAATGGTACAAATGATGAAGAAATTTCTTAGACGCGTTTTGGAGAATTCCTGTTTGTATTATGAAGAGTTGATCAGTATCTGATGTGATTGTGGAGCAGTCCTCAATTCAAGACCTCTCACATATTTATCTGAAGATCCAAATGATCTCATTCTCCTCACTCCATCAATATTTATACAAGATATTCCCACAGTGGGAGTGCTAAATTTGGATTTACCGATGTTAAAAAGCGTTGAAAACATCAACAGAGCCCCAGATAACACTTAAGAAATAGGTTTCATCGTAAATACTTGGACATCTTACTACAACCACGAAAGAAAAGTAATTATTATGAAGTAAAAGGACAATTTCTAAGGTCCTTGAAGCTTATCCAGGTAAGGATAAAATATTTAGGGTAGTGAGACTGAAAACATCAGGCGGTAAGGAAGCGGTAGGTTAAAGTGCATTCAAGATTTATGAGCACTTGACTATTTCATCTCCTTTCAGTGGATGTTAGAATAGTAATATTTTGTGTACCGATATTTATCAGAAGAATTTGTTTGATTATTAGCATATAGTCAAATGTGGGAGTGCGGTAAATCGCATCGTTTTAAAATTATGAATTAAAATAGGATAAGCAGACTCACATGAGCTTATTTAGTGATAACTTTCAGTGATTGTATCTTCTAAAGTATGGCAACAGTTTTTGTGTTCAGTTTGTCTAAAAGAATAAAGAAGCGAGTTTGCCGATTTAAAACCTTGGAATATTGTTTCTTGATGAGATTCGGAAATATTTTGCAAGGTATTTTTTGAAGCTTAAGAAATTGGGTAAATTTTTAGAAAGCAAGTCTCCCTTTTAAGTTGTGAAAGCTAGGAATAGAAGGCAAAAATCCATATATGTAAAACGAATCTTTATCTTGGTAGAGAAAGGACTGATGTCTAAATCTATCGATTTTGAAATTTTGCCATTTGCTACTCTAAAACAACGGAAGTAATAAGCGAAAGTAAAACCAATGTCCTTGTCTTAGCAGATAACAAATTTGAAATTCTTTTACATGTTTAATATCAAAGTCATAAATATTGTTTAGCAACGGAATCGAAAACCCTCCGCGCTTTTGCGCATGCGCCGGGCGGAGTTATTTTCATCAAAAGAGGGGGAAAGTGTAGAATGAAAGGGTGATGTTTACATTTTACTGAGCGTGATCTAACAAAGAACTCCGGAAATAAGCTCACATGGCTGATTACCTGACACTCCTTTCCGGTTTAAAATCTCCAAAACTGGTAGTCTCGGAATCCGTTGCTGAACAGTATTTTATAAAGGATCAGTGTGGACATTGTCCTTAATAGGTTTTCTTCAATCGCTGGAAAAATTAAAAATTGTCCAAACGTCCGAAAATTTGTTCTTATAAAGCGTCACGAATCAATGATTCGTCTTAAAAAATTATGATTTAGCAAAAGAATTTCGAAAAAAAAGTTTTATTTGTAGCTCTTTCTAATGATTTGAAAAAAAATGATACCATTAAATCAGTTTTTACTTAAATCAAATAAAATGGAGATTGGTACTTTTCTACCAAGGTACACAAATAATGCAGACAAATTCTATCTATCCGAAATGACATATAAAAAAGGATTAATGGCTGATAGAACTTACATTATACTTCGACTTTTCGTCTAAATATCTTTCTGCGTAAGTAGTAGTCAGTGACATGTGAAAAAAGTTCATGGCAGCTCCAACACACACCTGCCACAAATCACGCCGGCTTGACCTATGCAATTTGTCTTCGACCAAATAGAACAGATCCCGTTCCAGATGTTCTGCGGCAAACACAGCAGCACGGTAGAACATATAATTGGCAAGATTTTTTGTCCTGGGTGAAAAATATGATTAGAAAAGAATGCCACAAGGACAAAAACATTATTTCTGAAACTTTCTATTCTTAATTTCCAATAACCAAAATTTTCAAATTAAATTACTGCAAAACAAAAATTTGTAACGAAAATATCATGTCATTGACATACTAAGAACAATCCATTATTTATGAGATGCCGAAAGATTCATTGTTGGTTTTGTATCCATTACATCAAATGATTTCTGAATGCTAACCGAATTTACAACTGAGATTTTATGTTAAATCTGGACGTATCCAAGGTAGAAATTCATACATCAAAAATCAGATTGATGAATCAATGATTCATTTAACAGCTTCTTTTGTTTCTGTTCATGTTTAGTATTGAAAAATTTACTTCGTAGATTTTTTTTTTGTGTGTGATTTCTGTACGACAAAGATTGCAGTTTTTTCTACAATATTAAAATTTAAATAATAACCTCATTCAATCATACTCAACATTTCTTAAAAGATTAAATATAAGAAGTCACCAGGGGTGGCGCCAAGGGGGAACCGGGGGGTCAGGGACGCCCCGTCGGGAAAATTTTTGTACGGGATATTCAACTGTAATTGATAAATATTAATCTGGCGAAAACTTGAGAACAATTTCATTACACTATACCCATATATTTAAGCACCCCGATCTCTACCTACATCAAATCCCTCTTCTTGTAATTGATTGTATGTCCCCCCCCCCCGTACAGCAGGTCGTGACTACCTGTCGGGGAGACCGTGCCCCTCTGTTGGGTAAATCGGGGCCCCCGTCGGGCAAACTCTAGAGCCATTCCTGGAAGTCACATGGTTCCTTGATATCCTAAACCAAAAAGTTTTGTGAGTAGAGTCACCAGGGGTGGCGCCAGAGGGGGGAACGGGGGGTCAGGGCCCCCCGTCGGGGAAAAATTTTGTAACCCGTCGGGGACAATTTTTGTACGGGGTATTCAACTGTAGTTGATAAATAATAATCTGTCAAAAATTTGAGACCAATTTCCTTACACTCGTCCCCCCGTACAGCGGGCCGTGTCCCCTGTCGGGGAGACTGTGAAACCTTGTCGGGTAAACTCTTGCGTCATTCCTGGAAGTCACACGGTTCCTTGATCTCTTAAACCAAAAAATTTTGCGAGTAGAGGGAAACTAGACGTAGAAAGATTGAAGGTGAAAATGAAACTACAAAATATGGAAGTATAATACACAAGAGATGGGGCGTTCTTTATAGAAGATTAGGCAACTTCCTGTGTCCTAACAATGCCTAACAATCCTTTCTAGTCCACAACAATGCCACCTCAAATTTTTTTGCCTGCTCAGATGCTTTTTCCTCCAACTGTATTATTAATGTAATTTATTCTATAAAACTGTAAATATTTAAAAACCCATCATTTTTAGGTGGAAGAGCTTTGTAATGTCTCAAAATGTAATTTATTCTATAAAACTGTAAATATTTAAAAACCTATCATTTTTAGGTGGAAGAGCTTTGTAATGTTTCAAAATGTAATTTATTCTATAAGGCTGTAAATATTTAAAAACCCGTCATTTTTAGGTGGAAGAGCTTTGTAATGTCTCAAAATTGCATATTCCGTCTATACTTCTTGAAATCATAAAACATAATTTGCAGATAGATTATTTATCATTTTATTTATTTTCATATTTATTTAACTAAAAAAAAAATGCTTTCTTCTTGAACTGAAAATTGCTGAACTAACTACTTTCTTCGAAATACGATAAGTTGGATTAATTCCTAAACTATTAATTAAATTTGAAGTCCTTCTACTGGTTACTCTAAGATTTTAATGGAAATACTGCTGGAAGATCCAAATCTTATACAATATACAAAGACTTTAATAGTTTATGCAGTTTGATGTCAAAACAATGTTATATTAATTCAACTCATATTTCTAGAGCGTAACTTTTTTTTTATATATTTAGAGACTGTAATATAAGATATGTTCGTTTTACCCTTCGGAAGTATCATTTTTTAGGATGTTGTTTAAAGTTTTCAAAGCCTCGGGAACAGTGACCATAAACCTCTGATTATCTTGGAGCTTCGCTTTAGGAGGTAAAAGCTTCGGCAACAAGTATCGCCACGTAATCTGAATGAAAAGTAAAAATAAATAAACAATAAATACATAAGTAAAAAAGAACAACAAAAACAGCAATGTTTCTTCGCGTAATGGAATGACTTAATTTTCCATTTCAAGGGGAAAAAATTACATTTCCGAAAGTGCTTAAAATTATTCTCAAAGTTTAAGGCAAAATCTA
Organism: Araneus ventricosus; assembly: GCA_013235015.1. Lineage (NCBI taxonomy): Eukaryota > Metazoa > Arthropoda > Arachnida > Araneae > Araneidae > Araneus > Araneus ventricosus. The sequence goes on along the minus strand of BGPR01012782.1, from coordinate 19,380 downwards.
ATATCGTCGCTGAACAAGCAACGCCACCTATTTAAATTTTTTGAAATTTCAAAGAGGAAGATTCAAATGAATTTTTCGCACCCAATAACGAATATTTCTGAATTTTTTTAAGATCTATTACGAACATGAGACCACACGTTCCAACCAGACGTGAAAAAAATTTAGAAATATTCATTGTTGATTGCGAAAAATTCATTTGAATTTTCCTCTTTGAAATTTCAAAAAATTGAGATAGGTGGCGTTGCTTGTCAAACGACGCTTTGTAACTTCGAAACTTTAACAAAGAAACGAATGAACAAAAACATAAATTCTTCGCCTCCTGATTCGACTCCCTGAGAAGAAATTTTTAAAGATGAAGACTTCATTGTCCATTTAATGAAGCTTCCTTTAGGAATTCATCTTAATATTTCACAGAATCGTTTGAAAAAGGATCGCAAGACTACTTTGGAGTCCTTGCTTTCATAGTACGATCTTCACTGTTCACTTTAAATGAAACACAACGACAATAGTTCTGACATTCCAAACACAAACGAAATTCAATGTTGGGAGCCGTTGAAATAACAGACATACGATGGATGCACTTTCTTTATTGAAAGTCATAATGAAATAAGTATAACGTTAAATATTAAATAGAATAGCTTGTCTACGAAAACAAAGTTTAAATACAACTACACGAGCTAACTGATTCATTACTTACTAAACATCAAAGTAGAGCATCTTATTACACTTAACACATCATGCTGCATCGTCATCACTAATAGAAGCAGGAACAGTAAAACCACATAGAGCTTATATACCTGCTGTGACGTAAAATACGTCAGAGGCAGATGACGTAGGAATTCGGAATAATCAGCTGTTGCCAACATCCATGAACCCACTCCCACAACGGCGCCAGCCTGCGACCGAAAGAGGTTGATATGTGAGATTTTATGGCGCAAGAGCCAGATTTGGCTATACAGCGCCAAACACATGTTTAAAGTTGAAAACACCGAAATTCAGTCAAAGTGCATGAAAACGAAACACTGCTTTTTAGGAGTCCTACAAAAGTTGAAATAATAAATGGCAAAAAGTTCGATCAAAAGACATGGGAAAAACTTCTACTGCACCTAACACATGGTTAACATCTGAGAAAACTATCAATACTCAGTGAGAAATTATTAGGTCGTTTTAAAAAAGCAAGATTAGTCGTAAAGTTTCTTATAAAATGACACAAATAGCTAATGTCAAGGGATTGCAAATAAAATTAGGCAAAACAACAATTAAAATATTAAAATGGGAGTTTATGCCACCAATGACTGTATAAAGATAACGGCTGTTAATGAAAGGCGACAAAAAGAGGAAAAGCCAAGACAATATGAAGAACAGGGAGAGCTAACAGAACCTGAATTGGAGTTGGTGCGAATTCAAATAACACCGCCAATGGCAGGCGAGTCTCAAAGCTCTGCTATAACTGAAGCTATAAGAGGTGTTAAATCTACCGAAATTGGAGTTTAGATAGTTTAATAGTGATATTAAGGATTGGCTACGATTACGGAGCCAGTTCTTACACATTTGTGGCATCATCGCCAGCTGTGTTGTTAGCTGTATGTGCTTGCGTGTCTAAACCGCCCTTTTTACTTTCTCGTATACAAAGAGAAAGTATTGTAATCGTCAAAAAATTCGAACTCGAGAATTTGACAAATCTCCACGTTTTAGACCTCCCTGAGTCCGAAAAACACAATTTTGGAATTATGTCTGTCTGTGAACACGATAACTCGAAAACTATTAGAGCTACGGGGGATAAAATTTGGTATGTGGCCTTTAAACATAATTTGTAGGTTTCCATCAGATTTTGGACAAAATCCGTCTACGGGAAGTCTGTCTGTCTGTATGTTGAAGGTCATGCGAACGCTATAACTCAAAAACTTGAAAAGCCAGATGGATAAAATTTAATACACAGTTTTATCGTCATGAATGTAGGTCCGTATAAAATTTTGGGCCAAATCCGTCAAAGGGTTGACTGTTTGCCGGTCCGTATAATTTACTTTTGAAGATAATCCGTTATCTCCACGCGCATGCGTACTGGAAGAACGGAGAGGAATTTCATTACGGAGTAGCGAATTACGTCAGTTTGTCCTTGAGCCGGTAAGAGAGGAAAATCGGTACGCATCTCTTTGAATTTCATTCTTTGCCTAGATATTTTTCAATCATTATAATGAAAAACCTTTTGATAGTCATTGGATTCTGGGTAACAATAGGTTCGAATTTTTTTAGCTACGCGGGGGAAGGGGAACGGCACCTTTTTGGGGAAGTTTACGAGAAAGCTTAGGGGAGAACACTCCCGCTGGTTGGTGATGTCATCCATTAACCAATGGTGAAGGAACTGCTGCAGTATTTAATGGCAATGTTCCACCTGATCATTATCTCACTTTTTGTTATCATCTCACAGCGCGCGTGGGGTAGGTTAATTTATATTTTCAACTTAATTGTTGTTCTATTAAATATGTTATGGTTCTAAACTTGTGTTCACTGTGTCACCATGAAGTTACCCCTTCTGAAGAAAGTGAGTGTAGTGGCAATGATAGTGTGAAGTACGGTGTTGATAATAGCTAGGATCTTAAGCCACAGCCATCACTCTGCCTGTGATTAAATCATACCTTGCACGAACTCGCACCTCTTACCGCCACATCGGTAATCTTCCCGCTCATATAGCACACATTCCAAATGATGAAGTCCCGAAAATAAATTTTAGTACCTTGTTCAAGCGAGTGTAAGTGAATCCAGAGAACGAGAAGTTGTAGAAAGCTTCCAGCCAACTACGCCAAAGCTGTGGATAGTTTAAGCACGATTTGGCAGAGATGAACTTTTAGAGGAAGTTGATGTTAGAGTATTATTAAAACTGATAATTTCGGTTCAGAAGCAAGAGAAAATCCCAATGATGTCTCTCTATGACAAATTCGAATCGCATCTCAGAGCATTAGAGACATTGGGAATGGTTACTGAGAAATGGGCTTTGATAATCTATCCAAAGGTTGAGTCTTGTATTGAAGAAGGGCCCCTGAAAGCATGGAAATCAGAAGTGCTTCTTCGGCAGCTTCAAGTGATGCTAAAGAACGGTTAACTGGTTTGATGACTTTCCCTAAGGCCGAAACTGAAGGAGAAGAAAGAATAGATATAACTATGGCTGGTTTTCGGTTGGGTGCTGATGAAACTCGGAAGTCATTTAAGAAAAAAAGAAAATATTTTCTCACGAGAAAAGTGCCTACAATTTCAAATTTATGAAATACAGTTTCAAAGATTGTGAAGAAAGTATCCGTTTGTGTTCTGGGAAGCACTCGAACTCAGACTGTTTTTCTGCTCAAGAGATCAGTTTAGTTGAGAGACACAATATTTTAAAACATGAACAGTGTTGTCTTGCGCTACAGCGTAGGCTAGTAAGTGCAAAGTTTCGGAATGCGTGTAGTACGTAATTAAAAATACGTGCCATTTATCTGCCAGACTCTATATGCTCGGAATAGAGAAGTAGATGAGAGTGATGGAAAATATCAAATTTTTTAAATCACTGTGTCCAACAACACTTATAGCTGAGAGGTGTTTCTTCAGGCCTTTAATATAAAGCTAGTTATCAGGAAGTAAAGAAGTCATTGTTAGAACAATCCTACATTCTGAGTCCCATGAAAAATATGTTTAAAAGAATCTGGGAGAATAAATGCGATATAATCTAGTAAGAAAAGAAACTCTTACACACTCTTTGTTTGGTGGCGTTAAATCTGATAAGTATAAGTATAATCATAGAATCAAGTCAAAGAAACCCGGAAAACAGTGTCACTTAAAAGTTTTGGACCAGTCCTCTATATGTGATAATATTACACCTCTTAGTCCAGGTTCATGGGTAAAGGAGCTTCTAGAAATAAAGATAAAATTATCAAATCTAAGTAATGAGCCACGATCTGTTCAAGTACTCATAGGATCCACTGTAAGAGAAAAAACTTATGATGGGTCAGCGCAATGTTTTGACTGCGGACTATTGCCATACAGACTTTGTCAGGTAAAATACCTGAAAAGAAGACATCTTCAGGCAGTGCTGTGTTACTGACTTCCCTTTTTATAAAAGAACTAAATATTTCTGAAATATGGAAATTAGATTCCTTGGGAGCAAAGAACAAAAGATGCTCTTAAGGCTTCAATGAAACAAGGGGGAACAATACATTGATGTTGCAATCAATCAACATGACTAATAATTGTCTTGTATGTTCAACGGCTTTGATCACTCCCAATTACAGCCCACGGTGTGAATGCCCCGAATGCTTAATACAGCCATCGCCACAGATCACAACGACAAACATCCAGTCTCTATCAGTTGGTTCAGCAAATGGAGAAGCCTCGGTCCACGTTTCAAAGCCTGAGCATTCGACATCAACTTCAGTACAGGACATCTCCTCAATAAATTGTCAATTATACTCAATACCCTTCAATCTGCATATTTCAACGTTCTCAACTGGGGAAGTACCTCGCAACCTTATTCAGAGGCTAGAGTATTCCAGCCAGTCGTTTAATACCACACTCTAAGCCTTCAGCTGAGTGGGCTGATATGGGTGCTAGCAACAGAATCGAAAACAAAATGTTACAAAAGCTCAAAGCTGATGTACGAACTTAAGTTTATAACCTTCAGGTGAGTGGGCTGATATGGGTGCTAGTCTTCCAAGCTAGCAACAGAATCGAAAACAAAACTTCACAGATGTTCAAAGCTGATGTACGAACTTAAGTTTCTAGCCTTCAGGTGAGTGGGCTGATATGGGTGAAAGTCTTCCAAGCTAGCAACAGAATCGAAAACAAAACTTCACAGAAGTTCAAAGCTGATGTACGAACTTAAGTTTATAGCCTTCAGGTGAGTGGGCTGATATGGGTGCTAGTCTTCCAAGCTAGCAACAGAATCGAAAACAAAATGTTACAGAAGCTCAAAGCTGATGTACGGACTTAAGTTTATATGCTATATTTATCCATCGGAATTTCTCTCTTTTCTGTGATTCAAACAGGTTATGAGTTATCATTCCCTGTTCATTTAAATGAAATAAAGCTATCATCTTTCAAAATTTTTTTGTCTTGTTAAAATTAAGACAATAAATAAATTTAATATCTAGCACCTTTGGTAACAATGCTGAACACTTCATTATGATGCAAGAAATAATAATACCAAAAGTGAATCCTCAAACAATCCTGATTTTATCCTCAACGCATTCCACATTACCTTTGGAGCGAATTCCTCAAGTTGCTTCAGTGTCATTATATTGTAGTACACTTTGGGTTTCATACTGTTTATTCTTGAAACAGATGCCTGAAAAAATAAATTTAATTAAAAACGGCTTTTTAAAAGACACTTCAATTAATGTACTAAACAATAAACATTTTTTAATTTAAATATTTTCTACTTTTTAATCTTGAGATCAATTTTTCTCAAACTCACTCCCAGGTGGCGCCACTTGTACAGAATCCAAATTCAATTAAAATGTATCGAATAATCGATACTTATGCTCTGAAAATATTAAAATAGTGTATTCCTATCGAGAATACATAAGTGTGCAAAAGTTTAAAGCTCTAGCTCATCAGGAAGTAAGTGACAAATCGATAACAAAATTTTATATTTAGAAACATGAAATAAATCAAGTTTATTTGATATCTAATGGTGCAAGGTAAGGTTATGTTTCATTCGAAGTACGTTCAGTCTAGGACAAGCTGCTTCAAACACGAGATTTATTAAGATCGTCAATGACAAAAGTAGTTTTAAGGGAAACACGATTCTATAATACAAATATAAAATTTATGTATGTCCGTAATTGAAAACACAAGCCAATTACAACGAATTGGGACATAGTTACAATACTAAAGTTAAAAAAATATATTGTTACAAATATGGAAAGTCGCTTCCCAGCAATGTGAGTCTTATGGTTGGGAAGAGAGTTTTACAGGCGTAAGTATGAGATGACCGCTAGGCAGCCCCGCCTGGACCCCTGACCTTAGCGACAAACTTGGCGACCATCTTGGCGACTTGGCGAGAAATTTGGAGACTTTAGCGACGAAATATGGGATCTCAAAGGTGCTGGAATCTTCTCGATATCTCCATTAGGAGAGAAGATACGCCACGAATGTGCTAGATCATTCCATGTGACGTCACGGCCTGCCGGAGAAACTATATAAAGAGAGCGCTTTGGATGACGGAGTTGTTGTTGATCGACTAGGATCGTCTTGGAGCGCGAACGTCTTTGGAGTCCTATCCGCTGTGCGAGCTAGTAAGCTGGTGAGCTGAGCGCTATTGAAAGTGCAGTTATTGTCGTTGCTAGTTATTTGCTGACTGTGTTGTTAAATATCAAAGTGCTGAACTGTTATTAGATGTGAATTGTTGTCTATTTACATTGGTAATCTGTGCAAGAACTATTGTTTTCCTGTACCTGTGCTACGTGTTTTCCTGCATATTTGTAAATAAACCTTCATTCTCCATTATCCTGCGTGTTGAACTGTTTACACCATACACCCACAGTAAGACTTTTTGCAACAATATATGTTACCGCTAAAGCTCGAAAGCCGTTAATGTGCACATTACCTAGCTAATCTGCAGATTAAATGATTTGCTTCGTTAACGTGCGGAATCAAAAGTTTTCCGCATTTTACCTAGGCAATGTGCACATTAGCGACTTCCGTATCGTTAAAGTTCAAAAGTTTATTTCTCTCATTTCCTTTCCCTACACCTTCCTCCTCTCCCTCCACTTTTAGTTTGGTTTCGCCTGTTTCTCTCATTTACTTAATTGTAACAATATTTTAAACCGTTTGATTCTTTGTATTATAGTTTTTTAATTAATTGATGATTGATTCTATCAACTAATTCTAACTTGAATTAACTCTTCTAACTTGATTCTCTAGATATCGAGAAATAAATAAATAACATTATATTAATTTAAGCGTACAGAAACGTTGCTGCTGTTACAGCAAAGATCTTATTTTCACTTTAACGAGTGCCTAGTAGGTAATGTGCAGATTATCTAGGTAATTTGAGAAATGAAATAATTTTCGGCACTTTAACGGATCACCCTAGTTAATCTGCAGATTAGCTAGGTAATGTGCACATTAACTGATTTCTGCACTTTAGCGGTAACATATATATAAATAAATAAACAACGGCATTAAGAAATTCAAAAAGTTTAGGGTGAAGTTTTCCACCCACCAAGTCCTGCAAGTTTAAAATAGACGAGGGAAAGTGTGTTAAACGATGAGGGGATGTGGATTCCAAAGGTGAAGTGGTTGTAGATTTGAAAACCAATTGCGATAGTTGCAGTTAGGATTTGAAGTTTTTGGACAAATAATGCTATGTTTTCATGCAACTTGAAGCAAATGTCAGGTTAGCGGGTTTCACAGTGGAGCAAACTAAATTTGATTAATTGGTTATTGATTGTTACTTCTGTCTTACGAACACAGACGGATATTTAAAAAAAACAACAGAAAATTGATTATCCAAATATCCCATCTGCACTCCAACCGAATAGAGAAGGCTTAGCGATACCAACTCCGCTACTGAATTGGAAAGATGATAACCTTCTACAGATGAGTGACATTGAAGACACATCCGATGATAATATAGATATATCTGAAAATAATAGCGATCCTACTTTTAGACCAGAATTTTCGAGTGAACCCCATTTTATTCATCAGAAGGAGCTCAATGATTTGGTGTGTGAACTGGGCCTATCAAAACAATAG
>BGPR01012782.1:0-11592 GCA_013235015.1 Araneus ventricosus | reverse complement strand
ATGAAACTTCAGAATGGCGCCTTTTTATTGATTCATCTAAATGAAATGTGGTATACTCAGCAATTTACAGAATGGAAGGTTCTTTATGTATTTGTTAATGAAGTAACTACAAATCAATTATAAAACTTCAGAATGGCGCCTTTTTATTGATTCATCTAAATGAAATGCGGTATACTCAGCAATTTACAGAATTGAAGGTTCTTTATGTGTTTGTTTTTACATAGATTGATTAATGAAGGTACTGCAAATCGAGAATGAAACTTCAGAATGGCGCATTTTTATTGATTCATCTAAATATAGCTTAAAAACTGCATTACTCCACAATAGAAATAAATCATCTATACCTGACGAAAAACAAGTTGTTTTTGAAAATCTTGTTCTCCAATATTTATAAAGCTAAGTAAAAATTATTGTTTGCGAATTTTTTAATATTTATTTATTTGAAAAATATAGTTAGTGAAATTTTAGAATCAAGCACAATGACAAAAAAACAACATTTTCTTATGTACTGAAAAATATTCCTACTCGGTATTTCTTAAAACCACATCTTATATAAAAACTAATATAATTACATACTTAATTATTCTTCTGTAATAAAAGAAGTGTTTGAAATGAGCATAATTGCATTGCTGATGTGGGATATTGTGTCCCAAGCAGTAAAGAGCTATGAACTATTAATGCAGAATTTGCCCTCTCTTATCACAATGGTTTGATTATGGAAATACCAAACCAATGTTGTTGTTATTGAGTTTTATGGCATAAGAGACACTATTGGCTACGCATCAAACCAATGATTTGCCTTCCAAGAAGGAGGAAATAAAATGATTCGCGGAGAAAATAAGTTTAACAATAATAACTTAATACGTCATTTATGTAAATTCACAGTTATGTAACAAATCTCGTAACTAAACTAAATGATCTTAAGGACTATATTTTTTCATTTGTGTGTTAATACAGTTTATTTTATTAGTTCATATAAAAATTCAAAATAACTTTTAATATTTTGATGTATCACTCGCAATTTATTTTACTTGCCGTATTTAGTCGATTCTGCATCCCAGTTTTAGAGATTTTTAGAAAAAAAGATGTAGTCAGTGATCTTAAGTCATACCCTAAATTCAAGGGTTATTTTTGAATAAGAAATACATAGATTTCATAGATAAACTCCTCTATTAAACGATCCATAGATTAACATGTAATGCGAGATCGGGATGCTTGAACCCAAAGTTTCATCTTTCCTAAATCAGCCTATCTACATTACTTTTAAGAAATGCAGGTTTTAATAAGTTTTCGTATCCGATATTTGTAACAATTCACCATAAGACCAAAGAACACTGTTACGAATCTGTAATACTGTTTCCCTGCCATGTAAGTCTTATGGTAGGAAAGAAAGATTTACAGAGATTTGTATTGGATGCCAAGTTAATGACGCCCCGATTTTGGCGACAAAATGAAAGTTCTAGAAAATGCAAGAATTATGGTCCTATATCTCTTATGAACCAAGATCTAGAGATTCTTCTGGTGAATTCCATGTAACGACACGCCTTGTCGGAAAGCTATATATACCCGAGGTGCACAAACGACTTAATCGCTTTAGAGTTTTGTGCGTAGTGCGAAGCTATTAGACGCTGAGCGTTATTAATAGTGCTGTTACTGTTATTTATTCCGTTATCCAGCTTGTTGGATTACTTTCACCGTACAACCACCGAACGATTTTCGTAACAGCACTTTAAAATCTAATTGAATAACATAGATATTACGTGAAAAATTAGTTGATATTTATATTGCTAAAGTAGTCACGAGAATCACTTACTTTGGCCAACTTTATTTCTATTTCCATGGCTTCTGCAATATCTTTCATAGCCATTGCTCGATCAAGTGTGGGATTTAAGTGCAATGCTATTTCAAAAATAAGCTCTTTGTAACGCTTCAGAGGCTTGGAAAGAACGTAATTCGTTCTGTCACTTAAACCTAGTGCTGGTTGGTTAACCTGTAAAACAATATTGAAATTTTTGGAAATTAAATAGCAAAATTTAGATTTCAGTTTATTAGACAACATATATTTACCTGAAGCCAATTGTACCGATTTATTCTTTCTTTTAATTAAGCACGATGCAAAACTATTTTAGAAACGGAAAAAATCTTTTTTATTTCTTATAATTCACGTGGGGAGAATTTGTAGTCTACTGTATCTCATCCCATAAATTAGTTAATAGTTTTAAACCCAGAGGGCAGCACCAAACAGGTAGAGCGCCATTGAAGGACACTTGCCGAAACGTCAAGTGAAGCGCATTCCTATCTGCTTTGGGGTTCTCACTTCTTCCCCTGCAATCGAGTGCGAAGAACCTGTTTCGCCGCCTGGGAGCAAAATCCGATGACAGGTGTGGTCTTGCAATGGTCGTAGCTATGTAATTTTAAAACCTTTTCTTAAGCCTTACGGCTCTTAACTTTTTATACTAATATCTTTAGTTCTAATTTCTATAAGCAATTGCTAACATTAAAGTATAAAATCTTCTAAAACTCTTCTTTAAATTGTAAATATCTTTCTTGTATATATAATTAGTGTTTCAATAAATTTGTGTTTGTTTGGCACAGAGCCTATTCATTTTAGTATTCATACCCTTAGCATACTGCCGAGTCTCTAACTCCACATTCATATATCTTTATTATTTCTTATGCATGAAAGGCGATGTTTTCCTTATATTGTATAGCAACGGATTCGGAAACCCTCAGCGCTTTTGCGCATGCGTCGGGCTGAGTTATTTTCATCAAAATAGGGGGAAAGTGAAGAACGGAAGGGTGATGTTTACATTTTACTGAGCGTGATCTAACAAAGAACTTCTGAAATGCGCTCATATAACTCATTGCCCGACACCTCTTTCCGGTGTAAAATCGTCCAAAAGTGGTAGTTTCGGAATTCGTGGTCGTACATTAAATTCAACATCCCGACTTTTAACTTTCCACTAAATGACAGACTATCTGTTATTATTAGGAAACTACCCAAGACAAAAATACATACCAATTAACAAATGACTTCAAAAATTCATAAGAAATATGTATAAAAAGAAAAAAACTTGGAATTTTCCGATGTTTAACAAGGTGGAAAGTTTTATTATGGCATTCTTAGATCTTTACTAAACAAAGAATTTCGGTGGCATTATTATCCTAGTATAAGTATTTCTTTGAAATCTACACCGTAATTTGGTTTGAATTTTAAATAAATCTTTCGATCTACGTAAATGATGGCTAGAAATCAGTAAGAGATCTTGGCGTCCACGCAAACACACAGAAACTTACAGTCAACTGCTACTTCGGAAGTTAAATTTTAATGTCTCGGAATTGCTTTCAACAGAAAACTACGCTAGAAACAACACATCGACTGCACCTCGGAAAAATTTACTAAGTTAATAAAGATTCTTAAGATGGCTTATGTATTTGTATAATCCCAAATATCCAATATTTTATACAAAACAATTATCCTTCTTGCGAACCACTAATAATTAGCTCCGACCAACAACGAAATGGACTGGAAATTATAATTTTTTGCTTGAAATTTCTTTGCAAACTATTAGTAATGTTTCAATAACGTTACAGAAACGAATAGGAAGAGAATTTCTTTCTGAATCAGTTTAGCTTGGTTGTATTATTTGGCACAGTGGGCCAGATTTGACGAAGTTGCTCCAGGCATTTCGGTTACTTATCTATGATAAGAATCCAAGAAATAGAATACTCGTCGACACGCAAATCGAAGCAAATCTCCTTTTCCTTCAAATCGAAGCAAATCTCCTTTTGGAGAAAAGAAATCGTCGATGTGCTGGTACCATTTCAGGTTTGGGGACAAGCCCTGAAATGTAAAAAGCCAAGCAACGCCCAGGGAAACTAAATGGCTTGCAGATAGGGGCGACATAGTCTGCAAGCGATACTTATGTTCGCTTATTTGCTCGGGATCTAAACTCTGGATTTAAATTCTTGATCGATAGCGGTGCAGCAGTATCGGTATTTCTAATTACGGGAAAGGAACGTGGTAATCTGGACAAAGAGGCAGTGTTATTTGCAACGAATGGTACTTGCATATACACTTATGGAAAACGCGAGTTATTAATCAATCTAGGTTTCCCAAATAAATTCCTCTGGACATTTATAGTTGCCGATCCCCATCGGGGGAGGCACTGCGAATTCGCGGATGAGAGGCTGCCGTATAAGTAAGCAAGCTCTCGTCAACCCGATGGCACAATAATGGTGGTATGGCTCTTCGGGCCCACTTCCGATGACAGGTAGTACCCCGGTAAAACGGGGGTTGTTGCATGAATCGCTCGTAATGGGGGCTATTATGCAGGAACCTCAGTGCCTGACTATCTGTTGAGGCTGCCGGTCATTCAATAGTTTACCCGGATGCTTAGGCAGGGCGGGGTGATGTTCCTTTTGTCCTATAGTTGTCGATGTTTCTAAGCCCATTTTAGATGCAGATTTCTTCACATTTTGGCCTGGTAATAGATATGAAAAACTGCGAATGAATTGATCTTCCAGGTAAAAAGAATACATGAGGATTTCGCAAATCACAGCCCAGTACTGGAATATACTTCTATTTCTGTCTAAGTTTCCTACTCTAGTAAACCCTTTAAATAAAGTTAGGGACCCATATCATAGTACCAATCACTGCATAGTGGTCAAGGGGCATCCCGTTTTTTCACGCGCTAGACAATTATCACCCAAAAAGCTAGCCGTAGTAAAACAGAAGTTTAAAAAAATGGTAGAAAGGGGGAATTTGTCTACCTTTTAAGGGTACCAATTCATTTAGTATCGAAAATCGTGGAGCAGCCCAATTCATTTAGTACCGAAAGGACCTAATGAATGGCGTATCTGCGGCGATTACCGACGCTTAAACACAGTAACTGAATCTGACAGATATTCTTTGCCACACATACAGGAGTTTTTTAGTAGGACTTCATAAGGTCATTTAGCAAGATTGATCTAAAACGCGAGTATCATCAAATCCCTTTTAAGTAGAGCGAGATTCCAAAAACGCCAGTGATTATTCTAGTAGGGTTGTTTGAATATTTGTATATGTCTTTTGATCTGAGAAACGCAGGTCAGACGTTCCAGATGTTTATAGATGATACTCAGCAATGAACGCCATGTTTCGCCTATTTAGATGATATTCTGCTTGCTTCTTTGACGAACAATTGCATCTTTCGGATTTGGAATTGGTCTTTCCAACGCCTCAACCAAAAAGGTCTTGTTTTGAACACAAAATAAGTGAACTTTTAGAGTACACACGTGAATTATTTTTTCTAGGTTTCTTTAATATCCAGTGAAGGGATCAAACCCGACCCATAAAGTTTTAGAACTGGCAAACTATCCTAAGACAACAACACCTCACGCACTGCGACATTTTAGATTAAAGGTCCATTCCTTACGCGTCGTCGCAGCAACTTTATGACCTTATTAAAGGTCGGAAGAAGAATGATTCCTCATCACTCAAGTGGAACGAAACAACTACCAAGGCATTTGAAACTTGTACAACTTCGATTTCTAAAGCAGTTTTATTAACGAATCCCCATTCGGATGGCAAACTAGTACTATTTGTAGATGCATCCGATGTAGGTGTAAGTGCGGTGCTGCAACAAGTTTGCAATGATATAAGGACCTTAGCATTCTTTTCTAGTAGGTTGACGTCTACCGAAGCTAAGCACCTATGATAGAGAATTGTCAGCAGTTTATAGCGCCATTAAAAACTTTGCGTATACACGAAAGGTAGATTATTTACGGTTTTCACAGATCACAAGCCATTGACGTTCGCGTTACGCCAAAAACACGACAAAACCTCGTCAACAAAGACACCTTGATTTCATTAGCCAATTTACAACAAATATTCGGTTGATCTCTGGGGCAGGTAATGTTGTCGTTGATGTATTTTGGCGTATTAGAGAAATTCAAATTCCTAGTGATACTGATGACGCTGCCATGGCGGAGGCGCAGGGTATAGATAAAGAGCTTGATGAGTTGAGGAATAATTCTAATCTTTCTTTTAAGCCAACAGAGGTGCCTATTCTACTTGGAAAGTCCCTCCCGCACACGAATGGTATGCTGGAAATCGTCCTGGTCTGTCTCTACAGTCCGAAGGTAGAAGATCCGCACAGACTGCATTGGCCAGACTTCGTAGTGGCCATATCAAAAGTTTGAAATTCGTCGACAGAGAAAAGACTTATTCCTCTTGCCCTTGTTCCTGCCCTGCTTCTCCTGCTCATGTCATTGACTGTATTGGCGCCTCTGCGAGGCAGCTGTGGAGTGAGGGGGAAAATGGACTTGTGGTACTGTTAGAGAGACATGGTATCATGGATCTGGTCTAGTATTTGGATCAGGGGGACATGAAACATCCACAACAACAGAGGTGCCTAACAGTGATTCACCTTTACATTGTGATGTTTCAACGGGACAAGCACGTCCGTATGTTCCACAAAAAAATCGTCTAATAATATTTCAGAGTATACATGATCTAGCACACCCTGGTTGTGGATCAACAATTGACGCAGTGAGGCGAAGGTACATTTGGAAGTCCTTACACAAAGATTGGGCCAATTGGTGCAAGACTTGTATTGCGTGCCAAAAATCCAATGGAGTATGAGTGCTTCTAACTATAACGCCAATTGTGCTCATGAATCTGAAAGCATTGCGATTATAGGATCAATGACGAGTATTTGTTCAATTTGCGGTGCGAAAAAGTGTCCTAGAGAGCCACATGTTGCAGTCACGGAAAAATGCAATTGCCTCTGCTTCAAGCACCACCTGAACTTTGAAAAATCTATTTACAAGCAAGATTTGAAAGGTTTATTCAACAAGAAGCGATTCAAAAGAGATTTATGTTTGTTGGGGAGAGTTACCGGCATTATTTGTAGAAGAAACGGAGGTATATGAAAATTTTGGATCCCAAACAACGTCGGGAGAAATTTATAAATTACTAGCTGATAATTTATAAATTGGTTTTAAATAATTAAAAGAATTTATTTTAGTAATAATTTTATTGAGAAGTGAAATTTATTGATTTAATTTTTTCATCGTGCACAAATAACCACGTTTCCGGTTCCCCTTGCTATTATTTTTATTATTTATTTCATTTAGTGTCATTTTAATTGTTTAGTTTCTGTTCTTTAACTTCATATGCTTTTAATAATTGCAACTATGTACATTTTTATTAATCGCACTTGCGCTTTATAATTGCTGTATAATTTCTATAATTAGTTTAAATAATATTTGTTAATATACAAGACCCTTTCAATACAGTAATAAGGGATATATTGAAATGTTTAACAATATCTTTCCTATTCTATGTCAAGTCCTCCCTAACTTGGGGAGGTTAGAACTTAAATGATTTCATGAAATATATTTACTTAATACTTAAGTGAGATATCAAATTAGCATGAGTGCATTTCTTATTATTAAAACCTAAGTCTTTTATGACGCTAACAATCAAAATATTCAAGAAATATTAGAAAATTAAAACTAGAGTCCAGTCTTCCTAGTTTCCTCTTTTCAAATTGATGAGTACTTACTGAAATTAAGGACGTAGAGGTATTTTTGATATCCATGTCAACACCGATGGATAACAGCATGTCTATGGGATAACCGTTTTCGTAGAAATCTGCCATCAGGTTACTCCAATTGAAATTTGTACTGTCCCAGTTTTTTTCTATTAAAGGCCAGCCTCCAAATTTTTGCAACTCTTTCAGTAGAACATTCGATCCTGTTTCATCTCTACTCCCTAATAGAATGAAAAATAATTGACATTGCTTTAGCTTAGAAAATCCAATAGATCTTGATTGCAATGTTTTTAGAAGAGTTAAATATTTTTCCTATTCATTTATCAACCAATCACAAATTTCATAACAAACTGCAAGTGAGTAAACTTTGATTTCAAGCAATTTAATGCATGGTGATTCTCAAAACTAGAAATGCATCTCATGATAACTCACTAAAAGAAAATTTTAAAAGCAGACGATTCACAATTTAAATTAGGAATAACTATTGTTTTGATTTATCTTCATGTTTTTTTATTAATGAAAAATTAACTATTTAATTAATTGTCCCGAAACGTTTATGAAAACCTTTAAGTAAGAGCAAAATTTGAAGTACTTATATAATAAATATTAATAACTTATGGAAAAAATTATATTTCGGCGGTTTTAAAAATCGTTTGGTTCAATTAATTTTCTCATTTTAATTGGAAAACGTTTCAAATGAAAAAAGCATTTTTTGCATTATAATATTTTTTACAAAAGTGGTTTTTACATTAAAGATGAAATATTAAAAATAAAATATAAAAAATCCTGAGAAATACTGGATATATCAGCTAGTATATTGTAATTTAAAAATGAATGAAGTTCAGAAACGAGCTTCATAAAATTTCAATGGAATAAAATGTCTTACCAATATCCATACAACTTTTATAAAACCTTTGCGTCCTGTTTTCATGTTCAGTTAGTCCTCCGTGCGATGTCTCCAACACCTCTAAAAATCACAAAAGCTGTATCGAATATTAGCTATGGTTTTAGCGAACTAAAACAATGGATTTAAAAACACAGATATATTTGCTACTTTTTTATTAATCAAATAAGAACGTAATTCATCTGAACTTTTTAATCTTGTTTAGTCAGTTATCTTTTGTTTCAGTTTCTCAGAAAAAAGTATTCTATATAAATATTATTAGTAGTATTATTTTATATCAACATCAATCTGCCTAAATCTTGCCTTATAAAAATCTCAAAAAGTGTTCCTTCGAAATCTGGCAGGGTAGATGGAACATTTCGGAAGCGGGACGGCGAACCTTCCTTGTCGTACCTCAAGTCAACATTCATCGAGCCTCATTCAACTCAAGAATCAACCAATTCATCACAGGAGATAGGCCGTTCGTGATCTATCTTCACAGGTTCGGTTTATGTTCATACGATCGATGCGTTTGCGGTGCTAAAGGTGATCCAAACCACTACGCAACAGTCTACCCAGTGACCAAACCCTTTCATTTAACGAAGCCCAGTACTGAAAACCTTTCGACGTGGTGCGAAAATATTGTCCAAGACAAAAGATCCCTGGCTTGACTCATGAGTATTATGAAGATCCTTCATGAACGAAGGCATGATGTCATCATGGATTAAGAAAGACTTTTCTGGCATCCACCAGCAATTAAGACTTTCATTGCAGACTGTTTCAGTTTATTGTTTGTATTTATTATTTTGTTGTTTTAATTTTTTCCCCTTTTCTTTTGTATTTCATCTTTACGTCGAGAGGGTTTTGTTCAACCGTAAACCTTATCTGGTCGGTTCCCTCTCGGTGGTTTAATATTAATAATAAGTTCCACAAAAACTACAATTGTCTAATTCAAACCTTTCTTTATTACTTCGTCAAACTTATAAACTAGACCTTCTAATGAATTGCTATCCTAAATACAAACAATGTGTATTGCTACAAGATTCAATACTTATACCGAGAAACTTTTAAAGGCGAAATACAAGAAGTTAGTTTAAAAAAAAGCTGAACAAGGATTTTTTACATGAAATAGATTTTACAAACAATTAAACAATGATTCAGCGTAATAACGAAAAATAAAATATCATCTTTAGTTTAAAAAAAATCTGTTTCATATTCAGTATTTTTGAGCATAAAAACACATTAAAAATTTATAGTACATTTTACTATTACACTTAGTAAGACCAACTGTTTAAATTTATTACATAAAATAGGCCTCAGAGGAAAATTCAAATTTAGCCCTTAAAGTCGTTTTTCCTCGACAGAAAACCTATTCTAATTTTGAATCTGCATGGATGGAGGCCTCTGATGACATCATCCATCATATTCTTCTTCCTCCTTGTTCTTTTTCATTCGTTTTTTGTTAATATTATTGTATTTTTACCTCTATCACAGTTAAAACTTCCCTTAATTTGTATTTTTATCTTTGCACTTCGCAATTTTTTCCTGGATGCTGCTGCACTTTGCCAGCACCAAATAAATTACTTCTATTATTGTTGCTTCGTCTTTTTTAGATACTTTTTCTATCCTTACATAAAATAGGATATGCATACAAGTTTGTCAAATGTTTAGCGAAGTTTCATTAGCTTATAAACAAACATATAGAAAACAAGAAGTGATACAAATAGGAAAAAAGTATACAGAGTATCTCACGAACAGATAAGAAATTAGAAAGGCAAAACACCGAAGGTCGTTGCTAGAGAACCAGATAAGAGATAACATTTAAACGAACAAACAGGCAAGGAGAATCGAAACTGAACAATTTTACCTTTTATCCGCAGATAGATAATAGAATTCAATTGCGTAAACTGACTCGAAATATCTCCCACTAAAAATGTATTTTTTATCCAATTTCCGCAAACAAAGGAGTAGAAGTCGTCACAAGGGTCCTCATTAAGATCCATGGAATGCAGCAGACGAGCAGCTATAAAAATTTAGATTTGTTGGTTACTTAATTTGGGTATTGGGAGGTGCTATATAGAAACCCAACCTTTATTCCCTCGCGCACCCCTTGATTAGTCTTTATATTTTCACGTACCCCCTACTTTCATATCCCCCCTCCAACCACCCATCTATGTAAAGAAGGTTTTATCAATAATGTTAAGGACTTAGTTAAGCTTAAGAGTCAAATGGAAGCGAATTAATAACATTTACAGGACTTACTTTTGATTTTACATTTTATTCAATTTTTACGATAGTATTAGTTCAACGCCAAAACAAATGAAACTGAAATTGTATAATTTCACATTAGCTTACCAGGATTTTTAAAAATCACACTGTCTTTTGCTTTCTTTTTTTCCCTTATTTTGAGTATAGGCTTTGGAACTTGCACAACTTGCATTTTTACTTTTCACACGAAATTGGGGGAACAAAATTCTGTAACATTTTTAATCTAGCATGCTTTCTTGTGTCCACCATTACGGACTTCGAGTTCGCGTACCCCTAGGGTACACGTATCACAGGTTGGGAACCTCTGTGCTATATAATGCAATTTATCTAGGCAAATGAAAAATTAAGAAATATGTTTGCTTTTATTACGCTTTCTTTTGTATACTCTAACTACATCTAAATAATATTATATGAAACGAAACTATCTGAAAGCATAGCGCCTAGTATAACCCTCGATAAATAATGTGAAAAATACCAGCACTCTTAAACAAAGGGAAGAGCCAATATACAAATCAAATTAAATAAGTGACTAAGAATTAAAATTAGAAAGTAAGTTCATCTAATATTACTAATATAATAGCCCAGATCTGTCTCTCGGTAAAGCTCTGACGTCACCAACAATAAAACTCGCGCCATAGCACTGCGAGACGTTAAACAGCATTATTTCATTGTTAGAGAACCTAAATTTCAGTAATTTTAAATTTAAAAGAGTAATTGTCATTCTAATTTCAAATTGAATAGCTCTAAAATAGTGAAATAAATGTTTCTATCGATTGATGTAAAATTTATCTCGCTATGATCAATAGTTCCCGAGAAATTTTAAATTATATTAATCATATATTTCAAATTAATTTCGTTTTTTAATAGAAAGTAGTAAATCACGTCAGTGGTATATCATGCGCG
>BGPR01012781.1:0-43677 GCA_013235015.1 Araneus ventricosus | reverse complement strand
GTGCGTGCGTGATCTTTAGTCCTAAACTATTGCACTTACAGCCCTGAAATTTTGCACAGAGGTAGTCCTAATGGTGACTCAATGCACACCTCGAAGCCGAATTTTAAGATTCAATTTAGAAATTTAATATTTTGTAGTATGTTCTCTATTGCATTTTTTCTAATAATTACAGAAAGGAAATAGATACACCATAAGAAATTACAAACAATTTCTGTTCTAATGAAGATTGTTTTAAACGTCTAAAAGTTTCCATATAATATTTTCTCTAATTTTTATAAATGCTTACAAATATTTTTTGACATAATTTACAACAATAATTTTCATTGTTACAACGCAATTCAAACCGTTTTCATTGTTTAATCAAATATTTAATTGCGTGTTTCTCTTTCATTGTTGAAAGCTGAGTTAATATTCTGGATCCATTAGGAGAAAGGAATGAGGCGACATGCCCGGCCAGTGTCACGTCGGGTGGTAGTGGGACTCATTCTTAAAATTAATTTTTCCTCTTTCATGCTTTCAAGTTCTGAGAACAGATATAATAATAATCATGTCCCGGGCAACGCCGTGCGGGTGCTGCTAGTATAATATAAAAGAAAAAGTTTCGGCATTTTTGAAAATTCGCACTCTTATTGAAAGCATAAACAAAAACATTTTCTATCGAAGAGATGTGCAGAGATGGAGAGGACAGACAAGAGGATATAGATGTATCAAACAAGGTAGTCCGGAGGTAGATACTGACTTATAAGATGGCGCAAGCACGAAGCACTACAGATGCCTCTAGCACCACTCATGTAGAGAGCCTCTAAAACACAATATTGGTGTGTTTATTTTCATTTTTTAAGAAAAAATGACGAAGGGGCAAATAAAATACTTTTGCTCTTGGTGCCATTTATACTTCTTACGCCAAAAACCAGCGGCAATTTTTAATAATTTATATAAAACCTTATGCTTCGCTTGTAAGATTAAACAATTTTTTTTACAAAATAATATTTCAATTTAACAGTTTGACTGTTTTCTCCTCATATTAATCAGTAATAGAGACGGGAGACAGGTATGGGTGCCCTAAGCATTAGTGTTCTGGGCACCGTGAAGCCAAAGTAGTAAGTAATAGAGTGGCTGTGGCGGCTATGGGATGGCAAAAGTACGGGCAGGGGGGGACAAAACATTTACAGACACCTAAAAGCACCCGGAAGTATAGGTGATAGATACTAAAATTTAAAAATTTAGTTGCAAAATTAGCTAGCTTTTAGCTTTTTTACAATTCCTAGTTTTAGGCAGCTACAATGAAATAAAAATTTAATTTTTTCCGTAGAAATTGAGGGGCGACCCCAAGTCGCCGCCACTATACAATGGAGCATGGCTGATCTGAAGCTGGCGGGACCACATTAAAAATTAGACCATTTATCAAAAATTCGAATAAAGAAAAACTTGATCTAAAAATGGGTATAGCAAGAGAGAAAAGAGAAAAACTTTTAAAGTTTTATTTTGAATATTTGACAATTTTGTTTTAAAAAATAGATAATTTATAAATAAACAGTAAGTGAATTCAAGAAATACAGTAATAATAATTAGAATTTAAAAATTTTAATAATGTCAGTAAGTAAGTAATTTTAATAGACAACAGCACTCTGAATGCAAAAATCGTGTAATAAAACTTCAAAGCGAACAATTCACATCTGTGGTGTTGAAAGTTTTTTTTAAAAAGTTGAAAAAAAATATTGATTTTTTTTATTAAATGCATTGTACTGCTGTTAATTCATCGAGTGAATTTAGGACCTTAAAAATTATTCATTTACAAGCACTGTGAACACAAAATACGGGCGTATTTAGCTAGCGGAAACAATTCAGAAATAAAAACAACTTTTTACAATTTCTACTTTTGATTTCGAACTAGCCAAAATAAATTCGACATTTTAACATTATGTTAATAAAAAAAATCCAATGGCCAGAAAAAAAGTTTGAATTAACAACATTCGAATTAGCCAAGTTCCACTGTACTTCTATTTAACTTTTTAAAGCCAATTGGGGAAAAGGGGGAGAAAGAAATATACTTTTACCGAACATCAGTACGTTTCTATACATGCATATAAAAAAGCATAGACAGCTTTTCAGAAAATAAGGATAATTTGTTGTCAGTGGCGCCATCTAATAACAATCAGGTTACTCGATTCATTCGATACAATGTAATTGGAAAGACAATTATTTGTAATTTATCTATCCATTTTGCAATTCTATTTTCAGGGAAAGGTGTGGGATAAAGACAAATTTTTAATTAATATTTTGCTGATCCTAAAATTCTGTCGCCAGCTCCTAAGATTCAGAAACCCTCCTTCAAATATTCTCATAATTCATTATCCACTGAAGTTTTAAAATTTATGAAATATAACGGTAAGCTAAAAATGCTTTGGTAAGTATATTCAAATGCAGTGGATTAGCGCAAAAGGCATTTCATATCTTCAAATAAAATTTAAAAGGAAAATAAAACTAAATGAAAATAGCGGTGGGATGGAAATTGTCAAAGTTTTAAGGATTAATGCTCAAAAAAGTGTTTTGTCAGAAAAATTCCAGATATGAAAAGTTGAAAATTATTTTCTTGTCATGCGTCGAGAAGCTAGGAAATACAAATTAAATAATCAAAAAAATTTATTAAAATTTTTTTTCGTCACCGTGATAAGTAACGGAAGACACGTAAAGTTTTAATAAGTATTGGGCGAAAAGGAAACCTCGTATTTAAGAGAATTTCTCTTCTCTTCTTGCCTGCGTATCAGATAATTTTCAAAAAAGAAATTTTCCATTGCTTTCATTTCATTCTATGAACGAATTCCTGAATGAATATTTATTCTTTCAAGTGAAATATCTTTGCTGCAATTCCTTTTAATCAGTGGCGGCAAGTCGGAGGAGCGGGGGGGGCAGTTGTCCCCCTACTTTTTTAGAGAAAAATTTAATTTTTATTTCATTTTAGCTGCCTAAAACTAGGAATTATGAAAAAGCAACAGTGTTCGGGAAAACTAACTAATATCTTAAATTTTAATGTCTATTCCCTATACTCCAGGACCTTTTAGATGTCTATAGCTGTTGTTGTTGTTGTTGTTTTGCCCCCTCACTTTTTCCACCCAATCGCCTTCACTACTCTTATTCGGCCAACTTAATTTTACTAAATCAAGTGGAGTAATTTTCTGGCAGATTCGTTGTGGGTGCATGAAAATGCAGCGTTTCACACGCTCAGTATTTATAAAAAATAGAGTCTCCATCCATAGAGATAATATCTCCATCCTCGATTAAATTAAAGTTAAATTACGTGAAAAGTGAGGAGCATTATATAGAGAAATATCATGAAAATAATCAAATATTTCATGTATCAAGTTTCATAAATAAAATCAAATATTTGAACAACATTTTGCTCGTTTTGTATATTTAATTTAATTATAGAAGCAAAAAAAAAACTAGCGATAGGGTGAAAACGGCGCTGCGGTGTTAGTGCACGGAATAATTTTTCACTAAACTACGGTTTTAATGACTATGACACTAACTTTACCAGATATACCTTTAGCGTTCTTCTCTTTCTCTCTCTTTTACCAGAGAAATAACTATGTTTCTGACGCGCTCAAGGCATTTCAACAGGTAAAAGGTTTACGTCGAGGTTCCATTACTGTTAAAAACATTCAAAGAATAATTTTTTACTTTGAAGAGAATGAAACGTTTGCAGTGAACCCTGGAATGGATTGCAAACCAAATAGAATGCAGAGAGTGAAGAAATTGCGACTGCAGGTGTTGAACAAGCAACAACAAATGCACGTGATAGCAGTGGTGTACGTGCAATATCCCGGGATTTGGACATTCCTAATTCGACAGTGTAGAGAGTCCTGGGTAATGTTTTAAAATGTTACCCATATAAGATATCCCAGACGCACGAATGCCTCTCTGGCGATAAAGAAGCGCGAAAATCGTTTGTTTTAATGTTCCTTGCATGGAAGACGGTAGATAATTCTTTCCTTTATAGATTTTATGGGGTGATAAGGACCATTTCTATCAGAATGACGTTGTAAACACGCGTAACTCCTAAATCTGGGCCACTGGACAAAATTAAATGCTTTAATCAGTGTTGCGAAACAATGCTGTTTGTAAGTATCGCCATTTTAAATAATGTATGATAAAATAAGATTACAAATTTTTTTCATGAGATTGCACCTGAGATTTTTCTTCTTCACTAATATCATCTTCTTCTTCACTAATGACATCTTCTTCTTCGCCAAGGGTGTGGAGGCGGAACGCAGTTCCGGCACTGCTTTTTTTACGAGAAATAAATTAGAAAAGATTATGAAAATGTCCTTTAAACAGCGCGTTTTTTGCCACTTAGGTTAGAGCGTTCCGGCACTGCTTTTGGAGCGTTCCGGCACTACTTTTGGTGCATTCCGGCACTGCTTTTGGAGCGTTCCGGTACTGCTTTTGGAGCGTCCCGACACTGTTTATTTTGCGACTACACCACTGTTCTTCACTAATTTCTTTTTCTTCAGAATCTTCACTTATCGCTACTTGTCCGGGTAAAAGCATCTCTAAGGTATTTTTAGAAAAAGGTTTATTGTACTTTCTTTATCTCATTTGTCTAGAAGACAAAAAGGGGTCGGAGGTCAATAACAGTCTATTAATAATATCGATATATTAATAATATCACATCCTTCAAATATTCAGCAAGTCGTATAGCTGTGTGGTTAAGTAAGATCTTGGAAATTAATTTCAATAGAAGTTTGTGTAACTTGGTAACTATTTTTTTGCTGGAATAAAATTCTTTTGGGGCTTTTTGTATTAAAGAGTAGCAGTGATATATTGACTTAACACCTGATCGTACTATTTCGTATTGATTTCTTGTTAAACCAGCTTCCATAAAAATTGAGAAGGCCTCTGCTGGTGTTAGATTTTCTGTTTTATTTTGTTAAGTTTGAAATGTTTTTCGGTATTTTGTTTCACGGGCTGGATTTGAAGTAATGTTTTTAACAATTTTGGAAGCATCGTTTTTTTTTAGCTTTGAGGTTTATTTGAGCAGCAAAAGCCAGTTGTTCGGTTGGCACTTCAGTTCTTTACCTCTGTGTCTTTCGCTTTTTGTTGATAGCACATGCTTCTGGAAATGGCTTGGGTGGACGACCAGAAGACATAAATTCTGAATTTTCAAGAAAAATGAAAGTAATAGATCCCTCAAACCATTCCTTGTTGCTCTTTAAAACGACTTCCTTTTTATGTGTCGCTATCCACTTTGTTTTAAGCTGAGACCTGAAATAGGAGAGCTTATGTTTAAATATGCTTTGTTGCCGTTCAGAGTAATTTAATAGATTAAGAAATTTCCCTTCGAGGTATATTAATCTCATGTAAAATTCTTTTTGGAGATATTCTTTCATGAAATTATATAGATACTTTCTCTTCAAAACTTTCATAATTGATGCCAAAGGAAATGCTTATTAAATATCCGTCACGCTTTAAAAAATTTCAAAATATCTTGTAACGTTATTTGCTTGTTATCATGGTAGGTTAGAGCTATTTTAAACTTTTCGAAATAATTTAGATTTGTTACTGCAGACAAAAACACGTAAATTTCTACATTAAGAATTTACAATTTACATACATAGTCGTCCACATACTTATTCACAATTCAAAATCCGTTTATTCCAAATAAATATTATTCCAATGTTCCAAACTTTTCTTCAAAGTATCTAAAAAATATTAATAAAGTAAATAATAAAGTGAAATAATTCCAAATGATTACATCCACAAACGATCAATTCTATTGCTAGACGTAATAAATATCAAACTGCATCATGAGGCTCCTCCATTAGCGATCTCGATTTCTAAAAAAATGATGTTCTCATTCTCGCAGATATTCGCCATAAAAAACATCTGCGAATTCCGGTTAAGTTTCCTATGGCGAGAATTTTGTTTATTTAGCTACAAGAGCGTCATCTACATTCATCTGGTCATACTACATTCCCATTTTCAAAATACTACGAATGTTTGGAGATGAGAGTGTCTTCTCAGGTGTTGTTTTCAATATCTGAGGATTTACAGGGGAGAATGCAGATCACAGCAATCTTCTTGACAAATTTTTATTATCTAATTTTATAAAAATAAACTTTAAACAACTGAAACAGTATAAACACTGTTTTATTATTTTCAACCACTATAAACAAAAGGTGCAACCACAAGACCATCCGCCTGATTCCGTTGAAACCGTCTGAAATAATTTAATTTTAAGAATTATACATGGTTTCCTACTCTAATACGAATGCAGATTGCCGCTATTAGCTTTGAAATTATTGAAGATACTGTAACAAAAAATTTTATCTTATTTTCAACAAAGACTTTATCATGCTGTCACACAAAACAAGATAAAGTCTTGTCAAAAAAGTCTTTTTCTTGTTTTATGAGACATGCGATGTCATTCGGAATAGGATTCGATTCAAAATTCGACGCTTCATAATGAGAATGTTGTAACGAAAGATGAGTTGGATTTTCTTCAATTTATAGTATGTGAAACACGCATATCTTTCTTCTTGGGATTGTGGCGTGATACGTCTGCCTGCAGTTGTTTAGCCTCATGCATGATCTGAGGAAAAAATCTCCTCGCAACAGCAGTTTTCTTCGAGATAACCATTCGGAATGTTATATACATGAATATTTTCAGCAGTTTTTTAGTTAATTAAACAAAGAAGAACGAGTTTTTTTTTTTCTTCCACAAGATGATGCGACAATGCATATATCCGAAGTCACCATGACTAAATTTCGTTCTCATTTCAGTAAAAGTCTTGTTTCCAATTGACTTTAGCCACGGTGGTCATCCTATCTGACGCCACATAATTACTAATTACAGGGATTTTTGAAGATAAAAGTACACAAACTAATCAAGAACCATAGATGCTTTGAAGACAAAACATAATTATTCTAATTCGTCGGTCATTAACACCGACAACACTGACCACCACATTCATAGAAATGGGAAGTCAGTTTCAATGTTTTTGAATGCAGATCGTGCCATTTCCAGCTATTGTTACAATGACATCACATTTTACGTAAAATAAGAGCAGTCTATTAAAAATTTTGTTACAACATCTTCCATATTGTTGAAGTTAATAATGAAATTCTATGTTCAATTTTGGAGTCGGTTATCTTGTATTATTGCCAACTAATTAAATAAGTAATAAATTGTAGTAAAAATTTTTACTAATAAATTACGTAATAAATTTATTATATCTTCAGTGTCGTTTTTATTCATTATACTTGAAACTTGAATCCCACTTAAGGGGGGCACCGAAAATTTGGGGATGAAACCCTGCCGTATAAGTAAGCAGGGTCCCATTTCCCGGTGGTATATAGTAATGGTGGGGGCTGAATTACCCTCCGCCGATGACGTGTCGTACCTCTGTCTAAGGAGTCGTCGCAAGAGCCACTCGTAATGGGGGCTATTATGGGGGCCTCAGTGCCCGATAATTGTAGCGGCGGCCTGGTTAATTCATGTTGGATCCTCATGCCTAAGCTGGTCGGAGTAATTCGTTTGTTATTATTCATTAAACTGAATTACTTAAACACTTTTATCTAATGAAAATCCATGTATGCTATGTATTTCTTACACGCAGTAGTAATATTTAATTCATGCTTTATTCCGCTATTTCTCGAATGTCATCATTTTATGTAATTCTTGTACCTTTTTAATAAAAATTGATCAAATAAGAAATAGTTTGTAGCATGAACGGTAACTTATTAAATGTATTCAGTCAGGATGACTACACTGAGAAAAAAATTCTGGCAGAAAAACCATATTTGTATGGTAATGGCATTTCTGGTAATAAAACCAGAATTCTGGTGATAATTAACAAAATTTACGGTATTTAAATCATTTATTTAATAATCTTACTGTTCGTTCTGGTAACGGTTTACGAGAATTTCTGGTTTTCGAAATTATGGCTCTTTTTACCAACATGTTTAGTAAAATTACAACGCTGAAAAGTTAATTTATCAGCAAAAACGGTTTTCATACCATATACTTCGTTTTTTTACGAGAATCACGATAAAATTACCAGATTATTCCTCAGAAAGTATCGTTCATTTTACCATATGTCTGGTAATTTGACCATGTTCAAACCTCTGGCACCTACCAAATACAATGGTATTAGTGAATTCATTTTTTTTATCATGCCAGATGTTAAATCTCACCTCTCCATATAACTTCACACATTTCCAAACTGAAACTTTCATCACTAAGTGAAACTGAACCCACTAAACAGATACATAAAACAGACGCCACTATGGATTGATCCATCCGGGTATAGAATCGTTTCACACTTCAAACCTTCAGTAATGTCCTTATTTTGAGTGATTTATTGGTATACTTGAGGAAGAACTTTAACTACTTCCATCCAACAAAGTGCCGCCGCATCTTTCTGTGTTCGCTCGGCCATGTTTAGCATGACGGGACATTCTCGCATTGGCGGATTTGAAGAACTGGTACAGGAGTTTACTGGTAAGTACTAAATTTTATTTTGAATTCA
Source organism: Araneus ventricosus (assembly GCA_013235015.1). NCBI lineage: Eukaryota > Metazoa > Arthropoda > Arachnida > Araneae > Araneidae > Araneus > Araneus ventricosus. The sequence continues at coordinate 35,146 of BGPR01012781.1, read as the reverse complement.
TTTTTCGGTAATGTTGAATTTAGTATATATCTATTTAAATTATTTGTGAGTATGTATTTAAATAAAATTTCTCATTTATTGAAAGTTAAAAATTTGTCAGCTGAGTAAATTGAATGTCGAAGAAAGAAAAAAAAATAAATATATGCATATATATGTTCACAAGAATACTTTATTTGTAGTTTCTTTTCATGTCACTCGTATTAAACTTTTTTTTTGTTTATGCCGAGTCGGTGGCCTTCGACCCCCATTACATTTGAATTTATAAATTAAACGTAAAAATCTTTAAATAATTAGCAAATTTCTTAGCTCATTTTCATAGCTGTTTTTACGATGTGAAAAAAATGAAAATATTTTGTTCACTTCCTTAATGCATTTAATGTATTCTTCATCGATGTTCTACCAATAATTTAATATTTAATTGCCGTTTATTTTTAAATACCTTTTCCTCATAAGTCAATTAAGTTTAAGTTCGTTTTGCTACCATTTCCTGAAATAAAATGTCGAAATTTTACTTTTTTTAAAAATTAAGATTATGAATACTAGGTTATTAAACAATTATTACAAACGTATGAAGATATGTTTAATTTTATTTCCATGTGTATGGTGAAAAGGAATGCGTCAAAATTATTCAATTTGCAATAGTTTTTTTGTTACATCAGATAATGGTAAAAGCAAAAATTAAATAATTTGATATTTTATGTATCATCATTTTTAAAAGACAGACTTTTATTCACTATGAGCTTTGTATTCTAAAATATATTTACATTGCTGCAATGTTTTTTCCTTTTTTTTTATCTCCATACTCATTACCGAAAACTTCTATTAATGGTTGTCAGTTTTAATATAGGGAATATTTGATCAGCTTGTATTTTGATTTATTAGTATTTTAATAGTAGTTGTAGATGATCCAGTTTTGGCCACATTGGATATGTTTTTCCAATAATTAAACCAGTAATTTCAAATCAACTAATAAGAAGCATTCAAATACTTTAAACAATCCTTATTTTACTATTTTCAATCTGATTGGTTCATTTTTCTCAAACATGTGATTTGTAAAAAAATTAAATGCATGAGCATTTATTGTAAACTCACAACTGTTAAGGTTTTTGTTAAGGAACAAGTATTTGCAGTTTTTCATCATCAAGCTCTCAGAATTAAATGATTAATCTAAAACTTATTACCCTTAGGGTTATTGAGGTAAGCTTTCTTTTTATTCTGATTTCATATCAAAATTAATTATTTTTAAGATTAAATGGGCGGTGGCCAAAACTGGTACTTGAAATTTACTATATGTGCCAGTTTTGGCCACACATAAATTAGCCGCATGTTTTAAACCATTACATAAATTTAAAAATTCCTGGATGAAATAAAATCAACTAATTTAGTTTTGTTTCTAAAATAAAAGTAACTGATTTAGTTTTGTTTGTTTTCATTTTACATAGTAATGGCTCCAATTAAAAATAAGAAGGCAGGTAGCATTTCCATAAAAAAAATTTTGCTACTCACTATCTAAAGTTGGTAAAGGCCATTCAAAATGGAATGTCAAAAACATCTCCATTTTGAATGTTTACCTCACATTTATGTTAGAAAATTTCAACTTGAGGAACCTGACTCGAATGATGAGGAATATTTTTTTTTTTGTATGCATGGATTGCTCTAATTTTAAAAATGATTGATGAATTTGATTAATGTTGTAACTAAAAATTATAAAAATACATATTTGTGGATATTGTTAGTGAGTATAATACTGCAAATTCTTGATTTGTAAGATTTTTAAAAAAATTTATGCTTTTGCAATGTTAAGTTTATTCCTCTCCCCATTTTTTTTTCATATTTTATCAAAAAAAATTATACAAGCATATATAATTTGTATTTTATCAACCAAATTAAATTATAGTTTGTATTTTACAACCAAATTAAATTATTCTTTTCTGCATTTTTGTTTATTTTTTTTAAACTGAAATCTTCAGCTAAAATCAGTTTAGGTAAATTTTTTTACATATCTTTATAAATTCCTCAAAAAAATCACATTTAAAATAACAGAAAATAATGTACTAAACTATATATTGCATAAAAATGATTTATTTTTACTTAAAATTCATTAAAATGTCTGTTAAAAATATAATATTAGTGTGGCCAAAACTGGTGCATAGAGGTGGCCAAAACCAATTCAGTGCAAATTGGGTAATTTATTTAAAAAAATTAATAACTCAAAATCTGAAATATTCTTCAGAAAAATGTCATAACTAGCAGAAAGCCAATAAAATTTGCTAAAGAATAGTATATATAGTAGTAGTAAAGACTAGTATGATTTAAACAGTCATCCACTGTGAAATTTCCATTTCAAATTTTCTCTTAAGGTTGCCAAAACTGGATCATCTACCCTATAATTATTAACATTAGGATAGTGTTTGATACCTTATTGGACTTTTAAACTTTGAATTAGATTTTAATCTAATCTAAATGTGAGTTTGTTTTTCCTTTTTTTCTGATATTTTGATGTCACAAGTTTATTAATTTGCTTAATGTATAACTCGCAATACTTTAGTACCCAATTGTAGTAACTCAAAATAATTTAGTGGCTAATTGTTGTGTAGAAAGAAATTTGTAAAAATACTAAAAATGTATTCTAGAATTTTTTGATTGATTGCAATTGTATTGAAAAATAAGTTATTTTTACAAATTTGTTCATAGAAAATGCCGGTACTCAAGCATTCAAAGACAAAAAATCAAACTACAATTATTTAATAGGACTATGTAAAATATATTATGATTGCTTTCAGGAATATAGTTTGTACTTTATAGAATGTGTAATCTTGTCTTTTAGTTTAGTTTTTGCAAAGTTAAAATAGTATCAAATTTTAAACAAATGTTTTCATGTAAATTAGATTAAGCATTAAATGAACACCTTTATTCACACTCTTACTGTAAACCTTAAGAAGGAGATTCTTCAACTTTGTTGTTTTCTGTATTCTATTTGTAAACTTCTTGCATAAATATAATATGAAAATTATCAAAATCAAGTTATCATAAGAACAAATTGAAAGAATGTTCCTATTACGTTTTGTTTCCTTCATAACTTGAACATCTTTCTATTATTTATACTGTGCTTCTTAAAACTGTTATATCTAAAATTATATATTTTTTATGAAGAATATGGATGGGTGGAATATGTATAATTCTTTTTTGTGTTTAGATTTTTTTTTACTTTCATATCTATGCATTTATTTATAGTTTTTCAAAGAATTGAAAAAAGTAAATTGTAAGCAACTTATAATCGACATATAATCTGCATAGCTCCTAAACTTGAACTGTGTCATTTAAAGAGTCTCTACTTTATTTCCTATTCATGTCTTCTGTATTTTCTGAGATCTTATTTTTGGAGAAATTACTATTCTCTTTCTTTACTGGACAACTCTAAAGCAACAATGTAGTAACTAAAATTAAATTTACGCAAGTTATGAAAATATTGAAATAAATAAGATGTATAAGGTTCAATATAATTTTTGAACATATCGAATAGCTATTCTAAATATATGCTGCTAAATTATATCGAATACATAATTGAAACATTTTTAATTTGATCAATTATTATATTTATTAATTTACAAAATAAATATATAAATCTGAATGATTTTCATTTTTATTTAATTATTTATTAAGAAAGTTAACCTATGTTAAGATGCAATAGTTTTGAGTAATTGGGTAGTTTTCCACTCCAGGTTTTTAAGTACATTGTAGAGTTAAATTTCATTGCTCACACAAACATAAGGGATTTTAGAGAAAGAAACTGAGATTTTAGAAGGGAACATTACCTAAAACTCTAAATACATTTATTTATGTTTAAGTACTTTTGAAATTGGATTCACTTCTTTTGGAACAACGAGGTCACTTCACTTGATTTGTGATGTAAATATAAAAATTCTGGTATGATATACGAAATTTTTCTGTAATTCTATTTTTCGAATATAAATTATTTTTCAACAAAAAAAAATCAATTTTCTTTGAAAGAAAAAACTGTCGCTTTTTTTAAAATATATTTAGTTTTACATATTCTTAAAACGTTCACGGGTAGCGTAGCTTAATATAATATTCAGAGAAGATTCCAAAAGTGGAGCCACTAAAACACAAAGGTCTAGGAAAGACACATGTATTCAAGGTGTCAGTTTATAAGATTGAGACAATATAATTTTTTTTTTATTTCTTTGGGAACAAAATTTTCTTCCCCTGCAAATTACCTTGAAAAATCTTATGTGCTAAAACCGCTAGCACGTTTTCACAAATCATGATCAAGACTTATAAAAATGGTGTTATTATCCAATAAGAAAATTTTGTCAAACAAAATAAGCAGAATAAATGTAATGCTTTGTTGAGAAGTTTTAATAACAGTGACTTTGAAAATGTTCTCATTTTGAGGCTACTAAGCATCTCTGTATTAATATGCGCATATCGTTTATCATATGGATTTAGTCTACCTATTCATAACAAAAGAATTGTAATTAAATGGTTAGTTTTTGAGAAAAAACAAATATTTTGAAAATTGTTGAACACGAGTTGAACTTATTTCGTTTATTACAGTTAATGGAAATTTTGTATTTATACAAATAGCACAATTTTAAAAACTCTGATCATGCTCGTTCAAAATGTACTGAATGTATAAATTTTAATACGGAAGTTGCAGTGGGAAGAAATTTAGTTTATATAAATAATGCCTCTATTGAGGTATGAAAGTCAGATAATATCAATTGAGGAATGAAAATCGGAACAAACATCTTGAATATATGTTTTATAAGCCATATATTTTGACAACCCATTTTACCTTACCCGACTCTATTCAGGGTTCCCAGAAGCCCTCAAAATGCACTAATAGGGCACTTATTTGCATATTTATTTTTAGGGGCTTAAAGGCATTATTCATAATTTAAATGATTTTTCAATATTTCATAATTTTTCTTTTGTTAGGTTACCTCAGATGTTGAAGGAGATTTGCAGTGTTGGAAATTTCAAAGCCAACAATTTCTGCACTGTATCCGAGAATGAATCGATGTAGTCAAGTCCTTACTCTTTATCGCAGAATATCACTTAAGCATAACATTTAAAGTTATATCAAATTGAAAAAAATTGTATTTTGTCATTTTCTGTTATTTATTTTGTAGTTTGCTGTGTGCTAAAGATTTTTCTTATGTTCATTTGTATTTGTTCACAGATATGATCCTAATTTTTATTATATTTGTGCCTTCAACAGTTGTCTCATAATATTTACCACTTTTTCGTCATTTAAAAAGCACCTGTATCAACATGATGAATTTAAAACTAAAAATACAAATATGTTAACTTATAGAACATTTGGATTTAAATCTTTTCTAAAGTGTAAGTTTATTTCACATTTTAAGGAACATGATATTATTTTCTGCCCTCTAAAGAATTGTCAGCTGAAATATGCAGTTTATTCTTCTTTTAAGTCACATTTGTCAAGGTATCACTCTTGTTATGTGTTAAATGATTTTAAGTGAGATCTTAACACATGTCAAAAACAGAAATCAGGTACAACTGTCTCAATCAGTTCCCAATCATGTTGAAAATTTCAGGGAGAATTCAATATTGATCCCAGACTACAATAGAAATGTTGTATTATTTATTTCGAAAATGCAAGAAAAATTTTTGCTGCCCAGTTCTACAATTTGTGAATTAATAAATGCAGTAAATGAATTCCAAACAGGTTCTGTTTCATTAACTAAACAGTCTATAGTAGAAACTCTTAAAGAAAACAATGTAAATGAGAAGGTTCTAAACTTGGTTTTAAATAATCCTGCAGCAAGTAATTAAAATTCCACTTTTAATGTTATGAAATCTTAATATTCTCAGAAAAAATTTCTGAAGGAAAACTTTGGTTTGGTTGAACCTGCGAAATATATGCTCAAGTCGAAAACTCAAGTTTCAAACTACCACTATGTACCTATTATAAAAACTATTCAAGCATTTTGCAAAAATAATGAAGTTTTAGATTGTATAATGTCTACATCGGAAAGTAAAAATGCAAATATTTTGTCAGATATTCATGATGGAACCAATTTTAAGAACAACCCTTTGTTTCAGTTTTCCAAATATACAAATTTTGCTATATTTTGATGAATTTATGGTTTTTAACCCATTAAGAGGTAATCAAGCAAAACACAAGCTAGGTGCATTTTATTTTACACTAGGAAACATTCCCATCTAAGTATCGTTCTTCAGGGAAAGATATGCAGTTAGCTAATTTGTGCAAATACTCAGATATAAAATACTTCGGATCTAAAGCAGTTCTCCAACCTCTGATAAAAGACCTAAAGTTATTAGAAACACCGATGGAATAATTATTTCAGGAATACCTCATAATGTTAAAGGTGGAATTGTTTCTATAATAGGTGAGAATTTAGCTGCTCACCAAATAGGTGGCTATGTTACTAATTTTAGTACAAATGTACGTTGTTGTTGCTTTTGCATAGCAAATAAAAGCGATATGCAGGCTAATTTTACAGAATCTAAATTTGTACAGCGTACAAAACAATTGTATAAGCACCATCTGTCGTTAGTAAACAAGGATTCAATGTATACATCTGTTTATGGTTTCCTTTTAACTTTTTAAAATATTTTCATTGCAGTAACATGCTACCGCCAGATGTAATGCATGATTTACTAGAAGGTGTTGTTCCATTTGATTTGCGTTGATTATAAATTATTTTATAGTTAAGAAGTATATAACCCTATCACAATTAAATTGCAAGATCAAGCATTCAAAATTTGGGTTTTATGATGCTGCTAACAAACCAACCATAATTTCAGAGCCTTCTCGGAAGGGTATTAAAATGATTGCTGCCCGTACGTAGTCCTGTTGAGATTTCTGCCATTATTTATTGGTCAAAGTGTTCCAGATTCTGAACCTGCATGGTGTCTTCTCTTAACATTAAAAGAAATAGTAGATATTGTTCTTGCACCAAAAATCAATTTATCTTGTGTGTCTCATTTGTCACACTTGATTCAAAATCATCACAATCTTTTTAAAGATATTTCCTTCTGTTAAATTTACACCTAAATTTCATTTTCTTGTACATTATCCACGACTTATTCTTGCATTTGGCCCACTAACTTGTTCCTGGTCAATGTGCTTTGAGGCGAAGTATTTATATTTTAAACATGTTGCCAACGCATTAAAAATAATCTAAATTTGCCATACTCATTGGCCTAAAGACATCAACAGCTACAGTGCTATTATAATTTGGAATCTTTACGACCTATAGGGAAAAAGAATTCAGTGACAAGTGGGAAAATCGTAGATATAAACAATTATTCAACAGAGATCACACGATTACTTTCAGACTGTGAGGAATTTTATTCATTAAAAAAAAGTAGAATTAAATGGTCTGATTTACAAATCAAGACTGTGCCTTATCTCTGGATTTCATAATGATGAACCAGTTTTTGAGAAAATCATAATAATTTTAAGGAAAGGTACTTGTACAAAATTTGCTTGTCACACATTTACGAGCAGCACTCTTTTCCTAGGATGTTTCAAGTTAGAAAGTTCAAAAGATATTAAAATTTTGAAATTTCAGGATTTTGTTGATGTTTATCCTCTATCAGATATAATTATTCAGTGGTTATTCAAAATTATTGTTTATTTAACCCCAAAGAATAAATGTGAAAAATTTTCAAAGCAGTCAAACTCCAAAAACAATATCAACTTTTCACAGTTCCTTACGAATAAAGAATGTTGACGGCTATTTTCAAGTGTTGCATTGCACCATTTTGATGTATTTTTTACTTCATTTTGTTTACGTTTGAACTTATTTTTTACTTATAATATTGCATTTACATTATGATATTCATGTTTCATATAACTGAATCTGCACATTACATTATTGATTTCTTAATTTTATTCTCTGTGAAGGATAGAGACAAACCATTACTTTCCCATGGAAAAAATTCATTTAAAAGCAAACTTTTTTTTGCATGCATGTCAGAACTGATTGTTTTCTGAAATTGTTGATAAATATGTTGTTCTGAATTGTCATAAAATATATTATAATATATGTGTAATCTTTAATGAAATGTTTCAAAAGCTGTGCATTTTTAATATTGAATATGCTGTTATATAAAATAATTTGCTTGTGTATAAACTTCATTTTTATGTATTTTTTAATGTAGCAGATACAATACGAACTACAATCACTGTAAAAATAAATTTTTTGAAGTGAAATAAGCTTTTCATTCATGTGTTAGTTTATTCAAATGATGTTTATTACTATAGAGATCAGTTATGAAAAATCTAATAAGATTAAAAGTTAAAGTTTGAAACAAAAAAGCATTTTATAAGTACATTCTGAAATACAATAAACCATCTTGTTCTCTTGCTATTTAAATGTCCATGGTAATCAAAATGTTACGAGTAAATTATTTGGAAATATATCTAAGCGTTACAATTGTGTCTGTAGAGGAAGGGACATTTTTTAAAATAAAGTAGAACTGTACACATTTTCAAATATAGGTGCAAGAATTTTTATTTGCAAACCATATTTGGCAATTTATATTAATCTGATTTTATTCGATTGTTCTTGTTTTAATATATTATCGTAAAAAAAAATATGTGCTGTATTGTTTTTAGCAGATTAGAAATGCGTACATTTATAATACTATAATATACAAGTACTTTTGTAATATAGTATACACCTAGAAGTTGTCACTTCTGCCTTGTGGTCTTACGTGTATCCGTTTGTTTTTATTTACAAAGGAAAATGTCTAAAAGCACAAGAAAAATTAAGCTACTTCAAAGAAATCAAGAAGAGAGTAAGCTAAAATTTTGAACAATTCATTGTGAATTTATTTTTCAGGTTTGTATAGAAAGCTTGCAATTTAGAGAATTATGTGTTTCAATGAAAAATACAGTTCCATTTGAAAATGAAGCAGAAAAAGTTTGTTTATGCTATTAAATTAAATGTTTGATTTTCCTTTTTAAAGTTTCCCTAATTATTAATCTCTGAAAAGTTGAATTAAATTTGCAATTTAAATGTTTTAATAAACTAATAATTTAAAAACAAGTACTGCATAAATGAACAAAAAAAATTCACAGTAATAGTAGGCAGTATCTCAGTTTGACTTCACATGTATCGTACTTAATGTATTGGGAAAATACCTGATTGTTAAAGGATTTATGGGAAACCATTATATGCATGGACTCTCATATCTTTACAGAAAAATGAAGCATTTTTTCTGAAATTGGAACAGTAATGCAATCTTGGGTTTTTTAATATTTGAAAAAAATTCAGTTTGAATATTCTATAAAATTTTCTTCATAAGTAAATTAAATTGTCAGAGGCATTGCTTAAATTTCCAGATACTTCAAGTGGTTTTTATGCTGCACTCAAAATTTTCAAATTAAGTATTAAAGCTTAATATGTCATTATTTTATTTCAATTTCAGCATAAATACTTCAAATTTTATTGCAGAAAAATGTAAGGATACTGATAAACATTTTAAATTTATTATTGCAAATCTGAAATGATTTATTTTATATGAAATCATTAATAGAAATTCAATTTTATGTCAATCCATTGCACAGTGCATATGGTTATACCATATATATATACCATTCCATGGTTCAACGTATTGCCATTCCATGGTTCAATGTATTACCATCCCATGGTTCAATCAAAGCACCAGTTGATGGAGTCAAGTTTCACCATGCTATGGTGACAACTATCCATGCACCATATTTTGGTGAAACGTTGAACTACTACTATTGTTACCAATTCTAAATTTAATAAGTATTATACACTGTTCAATAAATTGAAATCTGTGCTTTTGTTTTCTTAAATACTTAAAATAAATTCACTGCATATTATGTATATTAATAAAGGGAATTAAATTACCAAGAAATGATAAATTTTAGTAATTATAACATCACTTAATAAATTTAACAATTTGTAAAAATGAGTTGAGTTTTTGTATTTATTTTCATAGTTCTTTTTTCACTCTGCCTCAGGCATTTGTATATTTACAAACATTCTGCTTTTTTCAAAATCGTAGTGATGTTGAGAATTGAGTAAAATTTTACCGGTTAAAAAGCAAAAATAAATAAATATTAATGCGATTGGCATTATAAATGGACATACCGTATCTCAAATTTTACCAGATAATTTGTAATAGAACCAGAGTTATTCTGGTAAATTTATCAAATGAAATGGTCTAAATTACCATCTTATTGGTAATAGAACCAGAGTTATTCTGGTAAATTTATCAAATTAAATGGTCTAAATTATCATCTTATTGGTAATAGAACCAGAGTTATTCTGGTAAATTTATCAAATTAAATGGTCTAAATTACCATCTTATTTGGTAGTATTACCTTTGTGTACGGTAATAATACCAAATTCCATACCAAACAGAGTGGTAAATAAACGATATTTTTCTGGTTATTTTACCATAAAGTCATTACTAAACTGCTACGGTAAAAAATACCGTACTTTATGGTGTTCCATATGAGCCAGAGAATACGGTAAATTTTACCATATTCTGGTAGTTTTGACCAGAATTTTTTTTCAGTGTACAGTTTAAAACGGTATGGGACATTAACGAAAAGCGCATTTATAGTGTTTTCGTTCGACCAATAACCTTTAAATTGTTATCTTTTAATTATTAATCTTTATAAAGTTATTTCTCCAGCATTGATCTCTGGTGAAGCAAGGCTTAGACAGGGTTTTGAAATGACTTCTTATTCAACAGATGTTAGTTAAAATAATAATTATAAAAAAACTTTATAAAAAACGCTTTTACCAATGCATCAAGAAGAAAATAATAATTTTTTCAAAAATCTGGTCGTAAAAAAAAATCGTAAAAGCGTGAGGCGCAGGTGGAAAAGCTGTAAGTAAATTAGAATTGTAATCACATTTATAATATATTTTATATGATGAATGTTTAATAACATTTTGTTTCTTATGATAATCATTGTGGTTTTATATCTTTCTCCTATTGTTTTCAGCGCCTCACGCTTTTAAGATTTTTGTTTTGACCTCCAGATTTCTGAGAAAGATTATTATTTTCTCTTTTAATGCATTGGTAAAAGCGATTTTTAAAAGGTTTTTATAGTTATTATTTTCTAGTTTTTAGTCTTTAATTTATGTCATAATTCAGTATTATAAATATTTTATACATCAACTAACTAAAGCAATTATTTTATTGAAGAACGTCTGATAGGATGTACGTAATGGACCCTACACTTTATTTAATTCCAGCAATAATTTCTTTAAAAAGATCTATAATAGTACATACTTATTTTTATTTTCATTAAAGCATTTAAATTACTATGTCAAGTGCTTTAGTTCTCAAAAATACTATAGATGGCGCCACTGAAACCTGCCGAGTGCAAACGCAATTTTGCGAATTTTTTTTTAAAAATTGATAAATGAGAGCTCTAAAATTATTACAATATTGTTTAGTCATCAAGACCCAATAAACATACAAAATTTCAGAATTCTAGTGCATTAAGAAGTGAGTGAAAAATCGATCACAAAATTCCAACCTTACATACATACATACATACAAACAAACACGAAACATTTCGAACTTAGTAAAAGCGTTTAATAAAAAAATCATTTTATTCGTTCAGTATTTCCATTCTTGATCAATTTTCGTGCATTCTCAGTCATTTTTTACCAGAGGTTTTAAATATATTTTGTGCTATGATTACGTTTATTTGCTCCGAACTTTTGCTTGTATAATAATTGTGTCGTTATTCGTAAAGCATTTTTGCAAATATACATCGACTTTTCGTATTGTTTTGTAAATAAATGCAGTCTCACAGTTTATTTGGTCGCCTGCCTTGTTCAAATTAAGGTAATTGTTGTTTCTAAAAGTTACACGATGGTAATAGCTATAAGTAAATAAAATTTATTCCTAACATTGTATGTACAGTCGCGGAAAAAAAGGATCCACCCAGCATTATTCCGCCGCTAATCATTACTTCTTAAAACTAAAGATATCGTTTTACAGGAAATAACGTATACTAAAAGATTCTATGGTTGAAATTCTCTTAAGGGGTCATCTACATATTTAAATTGGCACTATCTTCAAAATTCTCAATGGCAACACCTTTTTTTTTGATGCCATAAATAAATTTCTCATGAAAAAGTACCCCAGGATATTAATTTTGGTTAATATATCGTTAATAGATTGGAAGATATTTGACATTTTGTGTTCTCGACACAAAAGGGGTCGTCTCCACATTTACTTACTACAGTTCTCTGCTTGCCTTTAAATGTCGGTAGTAGCGTTCTAAATTATTTCGTACTTTAAATGTTATTTTCAAAGTAATGATTTACATTTTACAATCAGTAAAACTTGATGCGTAAAAAAAATAAATCGATTAATATTACACCACTTTAATTTATAAAGTTTTAATAATATATATAAACAGTTAAAATCTTTATATATTTAATTTTTAAAAATTTGTAATGATTGTATTTAATAATGAAAACGTTTTCGAAATATAAGACACCCCTTAAGTACATCGTTTTACAGCGAAAATTTAATGTAACTTCAAAACTTCTCGTACGAATATGCTGAAATTTTGCATAGGCTTATCAAACAGCCATCTGCTTTGATTACTGTTAAAATTTATAAGTTTTGCTGTTCAAATATTTTTAAGATAAATTTTGATAAAATATTCCATGTACTCAAAATTATTTTAAAATAAAAAGTAAAAATGTGAAATGTGCAGAATAATTCATACTACTACATAAAAAAATTCATGTAAATATTTACATTATTTTTCAAGATATCAATAAAATTCAAAATTTTACTTTAACATTAGAAACTCAAAATTTTATTTGCTTACAATTCCGAAACCAAAAATGCTGGGTTGATGAAACTTGGTATTCCAGTATAAATTTTTAGGCAGATTCGAAATATTTGAAGAAAAATATGTTTTTCCCTTGGAAATTTTGAAGTTAGTGCATTTATAAATATGTATAAGACCCCTTTTGAACTTTTTAGACATGGAATCTATTAGTAGACGTTATTTCCTGAAAATTGGTACCTTTTGTTTTAAGGTAAAATGATTAGCGGCGGAATAATGCTGGGAGGATCCTTTTTTTTCGCGACTGTACATTTGAATTTAATATATACTGGCATACAAAAGGTAAGGAACATTTCGTAAAATGCGAGAAATTTGCAATTAATACGAAAACTATGTTTCGAAAATCAGTTCTGGAGAATAGTGTGACATTCAATAGAGTATCATATACATATTACAGTGAAGATTCGGTCACGATGGCAATTAGGGGAGAAACTAAATTATGAGGGTTCTTGTACAAACTGATATTTTTTAAATTTGAATCTTCGAACAGTAAGATTGAATTTTAGTAAAATTGAATATCCTGAATACCATGAACACTTATAAATTAAATACATTATTTAAATTGCATTTTCTCGAATACTATTTGTGCTATGCTTACGAAAATGCATGCAAATATTATGCACATTAAACCATAACCATTGATAAAAGTTACATCTCGTTATCAGCTTTGTGTGAAACAGGATGGGTGAAACTCCATTTTCGCCTTCAACCCTTTCTGGTGGTCCCCCTAATTTCCATCGTGACCGAATCTTCACTGTAATATGTATATGATACTCTATTGAATGTCACACGATTCTCCAGAACTCATTTTCGAAACATAGTTTTCGTATTAATTGCAAATTTCTCACATTTTACGAAATGTTCCTTAACTTTTGCATGCCAGTATATATTAAATTCAGATGTACAGTCGCGGAGAAAAAAGATCCACCCAGCATTATTCCGGTACCAATTTTCAGGAAATAACGTCTACTAATCGATTCCATGTCTAAAAAATTCAAAAGGGGTCTTCTACATATTTATAAATGCACTAATTTCAAAATTTCCAAGGGAAAAACATATTTTTCTTCAAATATTTCGAATCTGCCTAAAAATTTATACTGGAATACCAAGTTTCATCAACCCAGTATTTTTGGTTTCGGAATTGTAAGCAAATGAAATTTTGAGTTTCTAATGTTAAAGTAAAATTTTGAATTTTATTGATATCTTGAAAAATAATGTAAATATTTACATGAATTTTTGATGTAGTAGTATGAATTATTCTGCACATTTCACAATTTTACTTTTTATTTTAAAATAATTTTGAGTACATGGAATATTTTATCAAAATTTATCTTAAAAATATTCGAACAGCAAAACTTTAACAGTAATCAAAGCAGATGGCTGTTTGACAAGCCTATGCAAAATTTCAGCATATTCGTACGAGAAGTTTTGAAGTTACATTAAATTTTCGCTGTAAAACGATGTACTTAAGGGGTGTCTTATATTTCGAAAACGTTTTCATTATTAAATACAATCATTACAAATTTTTTAAAATTAAATATATAAAGATTTTAACTGTTTATATATAATATTAAAACTTTATAAATTAAAGTGGTGTAATATTAATCGATTTATTTTTTTTTACGTATCAAGTTTTACCGATTGTAAAATGTAAATCATTACTTTGAAAATAACATTTAAAGTACGAAATAATTTAGAACGCTACTACCGACATTTAAAGGAAAGCAGTAAGTAAATGTGGAGACGACCCCTTTTGTGTCGAGAACACAAAATGTCAAATATCTTCGAATCTATTAACGATATATTAACCAAAATTAATATCCCGGGGTACTTTTTCATGAGAAATTTATTTATGGCATAAAAAAAGGTGTTGCCATTGAGAATTTTGAAGATAGTGCCATTTTAAATATGTAGATGACCCCTTAAGAGAATTTCAACCATAGAATCTTTTAGTATACGTTATTTCCTGTAAAACGATATCTTTAGTTTTAAGAAGTAATGATTAGCGGCGGAATAATGCTGGGTGGATCCTTTTTTTCCGCGACTGTACATTGTTAGGAATAAATTTTATTTACTTATAGCTATTACCATCGTGTAACTTTTAGAAACAACCATTACCTTAATTTGAACAAGGCAGGCGACCAAATAAACTGTGAGACTGCATTTATTTACAAAACAATACGAAAAGTCGATGTATATTTGCAAAAATGCTTTACGAATAACGACACAATTATTATACAAGCAAAAGTTCGGAGCAAATAAACGTAATCATAGCACAAAATATATTTAAAACCTCTGGTAAAAAATGACTGAGAATGCACGAAAATTGATTAAGAATGGAAATACTGAACGAATAAAATGATTTTTTTATTAAACGCTTTTACTAAGTTCGAAATGTTTCGTGTTTGTTTGTATGTATGTATGTAAGGTTGGAATTTTGTGATCGATTTTTCACTCACTTCTTAATGCACTAGAGTTCTGAAATTTTGTATGTTTATTGGGTCTTGATGACTAAACAATATTGTAATAATTTTAGAGCTCTCATTTATCAATTTTTTAAAAAAAAATTCGCAAAATTGCGTTTGCACTCGGCAGGTTTCAGTGGCGCCATCTATAGTATTTTTGAGAACTAAAGCACTTGACATAGTAATTTAAATGCTTTAATGAAAATAAAAATAAGTATGTACTATTATAGATCTTTTTAAAGAAATTATTGCTGGAATTAAATAAAGCGTAGGGTCCATTACGTACATCCTATCAGACGTTCTTCAATAAAATAATTGCTTTAGTTAGTTGATGTATAAAATATTTATAATACTGAATTATGACATAAATTAAAGACTAAAAACTAGAAAATAATAACTATAAAAACCTTTTAAAAATCGCTTTTACCAATGCATTAAAAGAGAATATAATAATCTTTCTCAAAAATCTGGAGGTCAAAACAAAAATCTTAAAAGCGTGAGGCGCTGAAAACAATAGGAGAAAGATATAAAACCACAATGATTATCATAAGAAACAAAATGTTATTAAACATTCATCATATAAGATATATTATAAATGTGATTACAATTCTAATTTACTTACAGCTTTTCTACCTGCGCCTCACGCTTTTACGATTTTTTTTACGTCCAGATTTTTGAAAAAATTATTATTTTCTTCTTGATGCATTGGTAAAAGCGTTTTTTTATAAAGTTTTTTTATAATTATTATTTTAACTAACATCTGTTGAATAAGAAGTCATTTCAAAACCCTGTCTAAGCCTTGCTTCACCAGAGATCAATGCTGGAGAAATAACTTTATAAAGATTAATAATTAAAAGATAACATTTTAAAGGTTATTGGTCGAACGAAAACACTATAAATGCGCTTTTCGTTAATGTCCTATACCGTTTTAAACTGTATGATGGCTGCAATGAGACAGTGAAAAAGTTTGCCATAGACAATTTAGAAATTGTATTTTCAATATATAAAATAACGACAGGACAAATATTTTCAGGACCATGCAATGGAAAAAGCCATTATTTCCAGAAACAGAGACTAATGAAATATTCAATTGCAGTTACTACGTGATTAATATCGTGTCATGTATGAGCTGTCAGAATTTTTAGCAGAAATTATAAATGAATCAGAGTTTAATTTTCTTCCTTCCTTTTCTTCATCTATATTGGGTATATTTTTGACTTTAATAAATCAAGAAAATACAAAGATTAAGCAAGCATTTTTTCTTTTTAAAAAAAAACTGTTTGTAATATAATTAACTGGCATCTCATCTTGAAAAATAACAAAATCTGGTTTGTCTTTCCGTAAGCGAGTCGTAGTTGAATTATCATGACTCGCATTGCATTTTGAAATTATTGTATATAAAGTACAAAAAGTTAAAAATCCTGAAACATCAGCGTCAGTAACATTTAATGACTTCAAGAATATAAACCGCAATATCCATTTTTTAAAAATATTTATGGAAAAACAAATACTTTCACAAGAACTAAAATTATCAAAAGGATCTACAGCAGCCTATGGATAAGATAGTTATTTTGTGAACAAGTTAGAATTCACGTCACTTCAAGTCTCCTACGAAGTTAACTCTATGAAATCTGAAGCATAAATTAGCTAGAGGGCATACAAATATAGAGTGCAAAAATGAACAAGGCTCCTACTGAGTTATTTCTTGCGAAATATTTTTATCTTTAACCACCAATGTTCTTATTGTTAACAAAGCAGTGGACAATTAATCGATGTCATTAATTTTGAAAGAATATAAGTGCACTTAGATCTGCTATCATATTCAGATAAAGAAAATTTCAGTGATTTAGATGCTTTATAACTATAAAATGGTTTCTGGAAGTGAATGAAGCATTCAATAGTGGCCAATTAAAACACACCACTTACAATTTTTATGAATATTGAGAAATAAAATATAAATTGAGAAAATAAAACTTGAAAGCAAGCGAATTTTGATCGCTTTGCAATACGAACGTATGATTACATCGTCGTTTTTCACAAGAAATACCTGTCTTCACAAGGAATCTCACATATAGTTATATATACAAGTGAATAATATTTAAACTCTTAAGTACAAATTTCTTAAATGAAAGATATGTTTCTATAATTGAAAAAGACAACTGAAATTGTGTAATTTTGCCTAATAAAAAGAAATGAGTGAGTATATGAGTCTAGCTAATTGACATATTAGTAGAGGAAACAAAGAAATTCGACAACAGCAGTGTCATGCTAACATAGGCTATGATTCCAAAAATCAGTCAAGTCCTCTGCAAGTACATTCTAAGAGTCATCATGCAAATTGAGGGAATTAGGCTCTAAGATACCTCTGTCCAGAGTTTGTAAGTTTAGTAAACATTTATAGAGATAGTTTCATTTCTTCGTAATTCGGGGTGAATTTTTGATCAAGAGCGTAGAGAAATTCAGAAACGCAAGTAGATACGTTAATCTCAATAATGATAAGTGGATGAAAACATAATCGATCAGGAAAATATTAAAAATAATTTCATCCATTTCTTAGAAACAATCATATAATTTATGAAGTGCCTGTATCATAGTGGGGAAATAGCGCACAAGAATATATTCACCCTCGAAATTAAAGTCTTTAGTGCTTCCTGGGAAACAAGAACGTTTTATTGGAAAAATGCATTTATGAGCTGTATTCAAGCAAGAACTGTTTAAACGAAATTCAAATCCTGAGTCACTGACAATAATTTAGGGCATCTTAAATTCTATTTCCAAATCCATCTTTTTGTTCAGTATGAATGCATACAGGGTGATTATAATTAAAGTTGCACTTTCAAAAGACTGTGAAAAAAGAACCACTGGTCAGAATAACCTGATATTTCATCTGAGTATACGTGAAGAAATGGGAATTTGTTTTGCGAAAGAAAAAAAATAGTTGAAAAGTTGACCGATAGATGGTGCTGTACTTGTGATAAGATGCTAGAAAACGATTGCTTTGAAAGATATACTAATTTTAAGATGATAATTAAAAGACATGGCATGCTCACCTCACATTACACTTGTGTTAAAAAGGCAGGGAACATGCAGTTCCTGTTATTCTGCGTCTGAATGATATAGTCATGACTATATCATTGAAGGATCGGGTTCTGCTTGTGAAGCTTTTTTACAAGAACGGTGACTGTCCAGCAATTGCATTGAAGAAATTCTGGTCATTAAAGGGTTTAAGAAGCGGCTCTGGTCCGATGACTGCATTCGGTCTGAAGAAGATGATTGATAAATTCGAAGAGTTAGGTTCATTTGACTTGAAATGTGGCAGAGGGAGGAAAGCAATTGCTTCGACGTCAGTGGAGGATGTGGCTACAACATTACAGGAATTGTCAAGCGGTGCTTTGGGAAAGTGCAGTGCACGGGGAATTTCCAGAACTTTAGACATGCCTGTCAGTACGGTTTGTAAAATTTTACGAAACATCCTGAAATTCTATCCATTCAAAATTGCGTATGTTCAGGAGTTGGTTCCTGCTGACCTGTCAAAACGAGAAGCTTTCGCCCTGCAATTTCTTGCTCGAATGGAAGTAGACAATGCATGGTCATGGAACATTTTTTGGACAGACGAAGCCTATTTCCATCTCCAAGGTCCTGTCAATACTCAAAATTGCAGAATATGGGCACGAGAGAATCCGTTCCAAATGCAACCATTGCTTCTTCATTCTCAAAAGGTCACTGTGTGGTGCGGGTTTACGGCAGCATTTATCGTTGGCCATTTCTTTTTCGAGGAGGCTGGTCCTTCGGGTCCTGCAACCTGTACAGTCAATGGGACACGTTATGAATCTCTTTTGCGAAACCAGCTCATTCTAGCACTGTAACAGCTCGGATGTGTGGATAGCACAATTTTTATGCAAGATGGCGCTCCTCCTCAAATTGCAACACCAGTGAAGTAGCTGTTGAAACTGCTTTTCGGAAATGACAGAATTATTAGTCGTAATTTCCCAACAACCTGGCCGCCACGATCACCTGACCTGAACCCTTGCGGCTTCTGGCTGTGGGTTATCTAAGAGATGTTGTGTACGGGGGTCCGATTATAAACTTAGCTAAGTTGAAGAACCGCGTTACGCAACACATTTACAATATCACCACTGAAACACTCCTATCTGTTGCGCAGCATGCTGTTTTTCGCTTTCAGCTCATAGGAGAAAACGGTGGACAGCATACTGAACATATCTTAAGCAGGTCGAAGCAGACTTCCTTTTCTTGATGGTTTCATCAGTTTTTGCTTTTTCTAAGGTTTTTGGCCTTGGAACAATTAAAAACCGATTTCATTTTTGCTTTTCCTACGGTTTTTGGCCTAGGGACAATTAAAAATCTGTTTATTCCCTATCCGCTGTGGCACCACCTTGTCGTGGTGGATGGGCTTTGAACAAAGAGTGCCACAACAGCATGTCACGTCTTTTAATTAGCATCTTAAAATTAGCATACCTTTTAAAGCAATCGTTTTTTAGCATTTTATCACGAGTACAGCGCTATCTATTGGTCAACTTTTGAACTATTTATTTTTTCTTTCGCAAAACAAATTCTCATTGCTTCACGTATACTCAGATGAAATATCGGGTCATTCTGACCAGTGATTCTTTTTTTACAGTCTTTTGAAAGTGAAACTTTAATTATAATCACCCTGTATATTCTTTAGTAACGTATGTATAAAATGGATGCAAGTAAGTGCAGTGTGTTTAAGTGTTTATAACTTTATTTTTAATAGTGTTTTACCCCTCTCTTTTTTATGTCCGCTTTCATGTCAGATTTCAGATTTGTAATGATTCTTTTAAAGCAAAAAAGACCCTCCATATCTACCTAAATGCTTAAGGAATCAATGATTCTGATATCAGGTGTAGGAGATTTGTAGTGGAGTTCTGTCTCTTAGTTCCGATATTGTCTTCTTATCCTGAATGGGCGAAATTTTAAAAAACCATGCAGTGGAAAATAGGTGTTCTTCGTAGATACGCTATCATTTTTTTATGTTGATGCATTCATTTGACAGTTTTTCTCTGGTATAATGCTGCCCAAAGAAACCTAGTCAGCTGTCATCAGCTAGTCGGTTCAATTAATGGAGCATTGGGATGTAAATCTGTTTGCCCCTGATTTAAATTCCGGCCACAGTAGTTTAAATCAATGGCTGGTATTTGATATGAATTTTTTATTTATTGTCTAGGCAATTCTAGATCTTTCATTAGCATTTTTGCTAGATGATTCTGGAATATTTCTTAAGTGTATAAATGCTGAGTTCCACGAGTTGCGTGCAAATTCTCTTTCTCTTGCGTTACGAGTTGTAAATCTACTACTGAGCTAATAAATATACTTTATTTTTAAATAGTATTCTTCAAACCTTTGAACCTTCACGACAATATTCTAAATAATTATATAATATTTCATCTTAAAGAATTTACCTTCTATTAATATTCTTGACTTTAAGATTGAATATTTTAATTCGTACATAATCTATATATCGTCGCTCAACAAGCAACATCACCTAACTCAATTTTTTGAAATTTCAAACTGAAAGAAAGATCTGAATATTTCGCAACCAATAACGAATATTTCTGAAATTTTTCAGCATCTGATATAAACACGCGACTGCTTGCTATGTGGAAAAAAAATCCAGAAATCCAGTTATTGGTTGCGAAATATTTAGTTCTTTCTTCCTTTTTGAAATTTGAAAAAATTGAGAAAAGTGGTGTTCAGGGCCGGATTATTAAATAGGCAACCTCGCAACTATAGGGAGAACCGAGGCCTCGAGATTTATTAATTTTTTTGCGGTAATTTCAGATGATTTATGTTTTCATTTAATTTGGAAAGGCATAATCGTTAAATTCTAACAACATTCCTAATTAATTACTTTTCAATTTGTATATCGTGTTGTTTTATAAATTAAACAAAATATGTTGTTTTCTATTTTAAAAAATATCCGATCCTATAATTAAATAGTATTTAGAATGCGTTAAAATAGTTTTGTCATTTTTTTGACAATTTTGTATAAATTAATTTTAAATTTTAATTTTCCATTTTTTTATACGCGATATACCGAAATCAACTCTCTTGAAATTGATCCGCAATACTGTTTACTGTTTCAGTCAAAATTTGCTATTTTTAAAACTGCTTTTATAGAGATTGAATTAAAATCAATACTAAAATATCTGGTTTTGGTAGATGGGGAGGAAAAAAAGGGGACCCCGAAACTTGCATTGCCTAATCGCCCCGAGAGGGCTTAATGCGGCCCTGGTGGTGTTGCTTGTTAAGCGACGATATTTAACCCTCCGTTAGGCTCGAAATTTTGTTACATGGTTAGGCGCGCGGGGTACATATACCCTCCATTTTCTCTTCCGTTTTTCTACAAATGTTTTTTTTCTTTGAAAAGATATATCAAATGCAAATTAAATAATAAACATCTAAGAAACAAAAAAAGAGCAAAAATAATTTTAGATTGCTATTTTGAATATTTTTATAGAGATTATACAAAAATACTATGGAAAATCTCAACATTTTCCATATATTTCTTTTAAATGCTTACTATAGGCTTAATTATGGATATTTTAAAATATTTTTTATTAGCTCTGTCCCTATTACATCCACAATATTTCCATCTACCTATATTACTCACTAAATCTATTGTTCTTTGGTCCTGAACCGTTGATTCCTAACATAGGATTTTCTGTTATCTTTAATTCCATAGGAAGGCGGGCACTGGGCAGATCTACATAAAATTTGAAATACAATAAGTATGAAACCGAAATTTTTGATGGAATCAGAACGTTTTGTATCATTATCGATGTTATTGTGTTTGAAAATTACAAAAGCGTTCATAGTAGAATTATTTCAAAGATTGGAAGAAAGAACCATAATCCAAGGACAAGGATTTCTTGAAACATCATTTTCCCGGCATAGTTGATCTAGACTATCAACTACTTTTGCCATGCAATAAAATGCAACAATTTCAGGTTTTTTGTTATCGCCTGTTGTCAATAGAAACTGAAAATTACAATGTAAATAATTATGACACAAGCGTAGCCAAATATTCTAGACTTTACTTCTCGCTCCATCTATGGTAAAAAGTCTTTGAATAATTCCCGTTTGTTTAAATTGATTGCATCGACATAAAGTAGTTTAGATCTTTGTTAAAAGCTTTTTGGCAAGTTCTGAGCTAGAAAAGCAGTTATCCGCTGTTAAACTAGTTCTATTAAAATTTTAGAATTAAATTCACTGAAATTCAATAAATATTTAAGAAAATTAAATATTAAATTAAGAAAAGTGCCAGGATTTCCCATCGGAAGCATATTAAGTCGTTAAGAAAGTAAGCATTATTATAGAACCAGCGAAAGACGAAGATAGATCAGCTGCGAATTCCTATTACATGTTTAGGCGCGCGGGGTACACCTCCCCCCACGTGTCTTTGTGTTCTCTCATATCCCGTTCACTAACCTTTAGAAGTTGAATGACTGTGCGATATTTTTCCTGAGTATTTGAAGGACAGATACTGAAAGTTTGATCTCTAAACAAAGAACGGAATTTAAAGCACGGCGTTTTGAAAACTAATGGGGGACACCTGTACCCCGCGCGACTAACGGAGGGTTAATATTCTACTTGAATATTAAATATTCTAGTTCGAATTAGTAATATTCTGATTCTAAGATAAATATTTTAATTCTTATCTTGTATCCTTTAATTCTTATCCTTATTTTTTTTAATGAAAAATATGGATGTCAAAACAAAACCGTAAAAACCTGAGATTCTGATCGAAATACTCTAAGTAAACAGGAATTTTTATCACATTTGTAATATATTTTAGTTTTTAATGAATCCCCAGGAATTCCTTTCTTGTGATAGTCATCGTATCTTAATTTCTTTAAAATGTTGCTTGAATTTCGATACCAAAATATTATTTCCTACTTTTTATAATGCTAATAATAGGATGTTTAAAAACTTATTTTTAACATTTTTCTACGTGCTAGTCTTTAATATATTTAATATGTCATGATTATAAATATTATGGAATCTATCGTTCTCAAATTGGCTTCTATATGGCGCCATCTCTATGAAATTAATATTTAGTTTGGTTAGAATCATTAAAATACGGTATTTTTTATCGGAACCAATAAATGCACAACATTTCAAATCTCTAGTACAACAGGAAGTGAGTGAAAAATCGATTACAAAATTCCATCTGAACAAATGCGAAACATTTCAAGTTAAATAAAAGAGTTTATTAAAAACAATCTGACTGCTCAGTATCAATACTTAATTAAATGAAAATATTACTTCATTACATCAAAGGATTACAATAAAATAAAATCGTTGAAATCACAAAATTTCTTCCACTACTCGAACGCGTGTCGTCTTTGAAAGGCACTTGCTTAGAATCTCCAGTGATTTTCATTTTTTATAAGAAATCTGGAGTACTTCAGCAGCGTTCAATTGTTTCACTCAAGTTCAGTCACGTGATAATCACTGTCTGGTGTTCATCTTTTAATAGACTGGCTGGCTGATCTGAAAGAAATCAATACTTGTTTAAGAAGAGGTTGCAAAAAATTATCAATTCTGCTGAAAGAATCCAAAAAGGAGAAATTCCACCTCTGCGACTTGCAAATGAATAGCATTTTTCCCTTCTCAACCTTCGTAAGCTGTGTCGTAAATCAGATTAGTTTTGTTTAGTTATATAAACGTCCCGTTTTGAAGCAACTCGAGGGCAATTTTGGGATGGACCTTGTAGTTTCGACCCGCGGTCAGACGAGGAAGAAATTTCAGCTGACACCCCCTCTCCAAACTTCCGCATCATAACAGGGGGGAGAATACCCCGTCAGATTTAATGTGCACCAGGCCCACAGACATGGCGGATAGTTGGTGGAATCGGGTTTCGAACCTGGATCTCTCCTCTTTCGAAACCGAGATCTTACTACTAAGCCACCGCGGTCCGTACTAAATCAGCGGGAGTGTTCTCCCCTCGATTGTCTCGTTTTACGTACATAATATGGTGGGATTTGTGTTATTCTAACTCAGTGGAGAGAACCGAGTATGCCTTTCGATCTCTTTCTTTTGGCGGATTTGGTCTAGAATTTCGCATATATAGTAAAGCACCATTAATACGTCGTTTACTTTTATACGTAGTTCCATCACATTCATTCGTATTCATTGAAATGATGAAGTACTTCATTTACACGACGCAAAACTTCTTTCTAGTATGCAAACTGTGGTAAAGATGTAATGACTTCGAAATTATTCACAATTAATGAATTAATAGAAGACAAATTGTCTGGTGCTAATTTAAGCAATGACGAAGAAATCTTTCTTTAGAGACGCAATGGAATCGATTGAAAAACTTCGAATTTATTTTTTTTATCAAAAGAAGAGTGAAAAAAATTCGACGGGAGGCTGTCTCTGCGAAACGGCTGCTGGGATTGAGGGGCGTAAACTTACTTACCTTACTCAACTGTGACTTTCTGTGACTAAAGTAGCTCTATGTGACTGAAGTAACTCTTTGTGACTCTGAGATTATGTAACCGGAGTAGCTCTTTGTAACTCTCAATTTATGTGACTGATTCGTGATTTTGGTTGGGTTTTTTTGCGAAAAAAATTCTTGTTTTCAAATGTGATATATTTATTCATGTTATTAATAGTGGATACAATTTCTGTTAGTAACAATCTTATGTAAAATCTGACGATGTTACGAGGAATAGCAAACGTAATTCAACAATTCTGGAATAATATTTCGCGTGAACAATTATGAATGAATTGTCTAAAGTACTTCGATAGTTTTTAGGAACCATATTGAGATCAAAATGATGTTTAAGAAAATCAAATGCCTTCTCGTGACAAAATTTGGAAAATCCAGTTAATATACCGCTCACAACCGACTTCAGCAAGCGACTGGGGCCGCCAGACAATTAGGTACGAGAAAGCGCGGGAAGCTAGGTTGGTCACTGCGTGCGCGCGCATCGGTCTCTGTGACGTCATCAAAATTCTTCGTGATTTTCACCAAATTTGCAACTCGACTGTGACTAAGCCGTAATTCCAAATCCTAAAATTCTTTTTGCAATCTTAAAGTCCACCTTTCTCTGTTAAATGAAACTAAAACCAATTATCTATGTTATTTGGTTGCGGAGCTATAAGCGTTTAACTTTGCCCCGAAAAGCGCCATAATTTTCTCCTTTCCCGACATCCCATTAGACCACTATGGGGGGACGTAAGTTTACGTCAAAAATATCCAATGAACTTAATTCGATTCATAATGATGTACTTAATACTCACAGACAATCAGCATATCAGACAACGGTTAAAGATTTTCTTAATTAAACGCCTATCTGTATGCTCATAAATAGTATAAGATATGTATAAATAGTTCTCAAGATATTCAATAAAGGTATTACTTTTCTCACTTTTATGATAAATGTTTAATTTTAAAATTTAATTAATGATTTTCATACTAAGTAGTATTATATTAGTATTATCTTTGAAATCTTTAAAATCAATACTTTTAAATGAATTTGAATTAGTAGCATTAAATTTGTAATAATTAAAAATTTTTTACTAAAATTTCGATTATACGTCTTTTTGTTTATACGTCGGTTTACGTCAGTCCCTTGAAAGGCGTATAAACGGTGCTTTACTGTACTTACAAATGGGATTTTCCATTATAACGTTCACAAACCCATTAATAGATAGACCAATAAGACAGTCAATCCTTTGAAGGATTTGGTACAAATTTTGAAATTTGGTGCGGTGGTTGGAAATTTCAATTCTGGTGATAAAACTATATGCCAAATTTCAGCTATCAAACTTGTTACATTTTTGAATTATTGCGTTCACAACCACGAGGGCGGACAGACAGACTTCCTTTAGACCTATTTCGTCCAAAACTTCATAGAAATCTATAATTTTAGCATAAACACAGCACACCAAGTTTCATAATTCTAGCTCGTTGCGTTTTTCCGATATTGTGTTCACAAGCACTTCGATAGATGGGTTTAATTCCAAAAATATTTTTTATCCCAAAAAATATTATCCAGATGGGAATTTTTGACTAGAAAAATAAAAAAAATTACTACTTCTTAACGTTTCAGATTTAAATGATAAGTTTACTTATAGAGGTTCGAATATTCTCTCTTGCTGGGCGCTTCGGCGTGTCGTAATTTTAGGAAACAGAAAGGCTGACAAGGCAGCTAGCTACATTGTTCATTTCCTTATACCTTCACCTTGACCTCTCTCCGATTTTGAAAGGCATATAAATCAATTTCAATGGCCAAAGGATTGGAATATTTAAATTTATGAAATTAAACCAAACATTAGTGTTGACTCAATCCACATTACCTAGAAGAAAGTTTGATACATTTTTAATGCGATTTGAGAGCGAACACTGACGCTTAACCCATCTGTTGAGGTTTGGAAATCTGTCCCTCTTTATCCAATATGTAACAGTTCTCCGCCTGTTTTTCATATTTCTACTGAACGTCGATGCTTTGTTTTCCGGCTCCAAATATTTTTCCAGATATCTTCTTTTAATATGTGAAATTAGCTTTCAAAAATTTCTCAATTTAACCATTTAAGTTTTCTAAAAGATGTATTATTATTTATCAGTATATTTAGTTAAACTGTTTCATTCGTTGAAAGTAATCCTGTTTGTACAGTCATATAAATGTTGTGGTGAATCAAATTTCAATCAACAATGTATGGCGAATCAATATTGCTCGGACATGGATTTTTAATTTTTTTTGTGCCTTTTAACATTAAGTTTGGGGCAGCATAGCCAAAAGTAGCTTTCGCGTCAAAGGACCTCTAACAAAACGAAAAAAAGCAATGGATCCCCTCTAAGCATTAATAAGGAAGAGCTGCGAAATGTTAATACAATTTCCACTACTGAAAGTCTAATCCAAACTTGGAAGGAAGCAAGCAGTGGATTTTTTTCCACTTTCTTTAGTCCAAATTGAAAGCTCCGTTCCAAGTGTTGTAATATTTTTAAGAATATTCCAAAACATTTAATGCGCCAAAATTTCAGTAAAAAGAAAGTTTAAAGAAAGTTTATTTTGTCAAAAATTCGTGTAAACCATATAAAACTTCGTAAAACATTATTGAAAGAAAGGAGGAGGGATTAAGCATGTGTCATTAGGCGAATTTCTATTGGAAAAAGTTACGTATCAGATAATAGAAAATCTTTTTCATCATAAAAATAAATTATTTCCTGAAAGATTTTGTCTTTCATTAATGATATATGAATGCAAATTTTTATTAACGCAAAAATATCTGTCATCAATAAAACCTTGCGATTCAAAGTTAGTCCTATATTGCAATTAAAAAAGTGATATATTTCTTTATTCAATACCCTTTTTCATCCGTCCATTTATTTATGAGATAAGATTATTATTTAGAATCCTACTTCATTTAGAGTTTGTGCAGAAAATATCCTCGTATTAACCAAAGGCTTACTGCGTATAACACAGGGGTAACTATAGTCCGAATAAAGACAGCATTCCAAATAATTTTTTCTATATCAAATTCAAAATTTCAGGGTTTGTACAATTCAGATTTACTATCTCTTTCACTCATATTTTAGAACAAACGTATTATGTAGAGATCGTGCAAATTTAAACATTTAGATACATGAAACTCAAGCAAGAAGTAAACTTTTTTCCTCAAAAAGGTTAGTTTACCGGTAGAAAAAGATTTAAGGTACAAGTTATCGAAAAGCTAGATAGATATAAAAATTCTCTTCACTCAACGAACTATTCTCTTGTTTCTGCCAATTCCTCATCTCCATCACCAGATAATATGCTTACTTCAGGTAATAACTTGATACTTGAATTGTTAAGTTAAAAGCCAATGTCTACATCAAAATGCCTTTCTGATCCTACTGAAATTTCAATTGTTTACAACGAAAAATACACTAGTTTCCAAAAATTAAGGAAAAAATTAGAAAAAGGACGTTTACTGAGCCAAAAATAATTTTCATACAAATAGCACAGTATGCGTAAAAATTAATGCTGTATCAGAATATAAGCAATCGGCCACGTGTCCAGTGAGAAATGATGAGTTTGTGCTGTCCTTCGGCACGCGGCCGAAAATAGGCTTTGAAAGAGTCTGCAGTTTCTGTAAGTAGATGTGTAGAGAAATTTTGAGATAATCAATTTTCAGATAAGAGTAGTCGACATCTTTTGTCTGAAGAATCATGATGGAGTGCCATTGGACAAAAAGAAGTGGGCCAGAGTCAATTTCATGTAGCAAGATAGTTGAATATGAGCCCTTCTGTAATTTATAGGTTGGGAACTGCATTTGTGGAAACAAAATCAACTTCTAGAAGGTGTAGCCCAGGAAGACATAGAGCTATAAGTACCACAGATAACCGCTATTTGAAGCTAATTGGCAGGAGGTACAGAACTGCAACATCAGCCTAATCAAATCTTCTGTTGTATAAGCCATTGAAAGACTGGCATCCAGACCAACTGTGAGCAGAGAGTTGCACGCAGAATGTCTAACAGTGTTTGTACTCTTCACACTCCATCACAGAAATGAAAAGTTTAATTGGGCACCCATACATGTCGACTGGAGTGCAAATCAATGGGGGAGAGTGCTCTTTTCTGATGAGTCTATATTTTGTTTGTAAAGTGATTCAAGAAGATTGTTGGTCTAGGGGTGGCTGGGTATCCCAGTCATTACCATGAAAGAGAGATAGTGTTCCAGGTATGTGTGCGGGACGGTATGTCTTTGGATGACCGAACTGACCTGTATATCATTCCAAAAGGCACCTTTAATGCTCAGATATGTTAAGACGACATTCTTGATCAAATTGTTCATCCTTGCGCATGAACAGCGAGTTAGTTACTCTTTCATCTTAAAAGGCGATGATGCTAGACCACATAGAGTTCGGTTGGTCGAGAATTACCTTCGTGAAGATTGTATGGCCGATTGGATGGCTCGTGGAGGTTTTAATCTCCATATTTGAGGTGCTCCACTTAAGGGGGAAATTCAAATATAGAGATGAGAACCTTCCGTATAAGTAAGCAGAGTCTCACTTCCCGGTGGGATATAGTGATGGTGGTGTGACTCGAACAACCCATCTCCGAAAACGGGTCGTACCTCCGTAAAAGTAAGGGGTCGTCGCATGGGGTTTATTTTGCGGTCGAATTCAGTGCCTGATTTGCTTTCGCGGCGGCCAGTCTTTCATATTCACCGTCTGGTCAAGGGTTGGGCGGGGTGAAGAGACTATTGTAGGTATGGGTGGCCAGCACTTTCTCCGGAAGCATTATTTGCTATGCTCCAGAGAGATTTATTGCTGCATCTAACCCGCCACTTGTAGTTCTTCAGGATTTTCGAACTGTCTTGACACAACAATGGGATTTGCTGCGAATTGAGTTAAAAAAACGTCATCATTTTGAGTCTGGAACATCGCTGTCGCGCTTGTATAGCTGTTAGAGGTGATTATACTTCATTGAAGATGATCACACATTAAACTCAGATACTATGCTTTTTTGTTTGTTTTTATTTTGTCTATTCTCAGTACAGAAAATAAACCTTTTATTTTTCTTTTGTGCCTAATTTGAGAAGTACTATTTGATTAATACGTTTGCCAAATTTCATTAAATTGCAATGACTGGAAATTTCCCATTCACAACATTTTATTCTTTTTCCCTAATTTTAGCAATGTATAAACCCAGCACTTTTCAGTGATTAAAACTCCCCCGCTCACCTCCGAAAAAAACAGTAAGTCAAATTTAGAAATAATTTTTTAAATTATTGAGACATTAAGACAGTAACCACATGAAATAATGTGGTTTCATGAACAAAAGCATTAAAACGCAACTTCATGATCTATGCATTATTAAAAGATAATTTTATGAAATTAAAAACGAAATTTTACTCCACAATAGCCTTCAGGATTTTTGAATTGAATTTTAATCATCCCTGATAAAATTTGAAATATCTAATAAGAAATATCTTGATAAAATTAAAACACATATTCATAAGTTACAATAATCAGATGTTAAACTTACCGTACTTTCCAACATTTTCTACTGTTTCACAAGATCCTTGAAATGAACCGGTGTTTAAATACTGGACCGTTGAACCGAAGTACATTTTGGCTGATTTTCTCCTGAAAAAAAAAAACCATCCGATGTGTATGAATGTATTTTTTAACCCAGAATGCTATAGAGGCAGGACAACTGAATGGAAATACCACAGAAATGTACAGGGTCATCGAAGAAGGTTGGACCCTTTTCAACAAATAGTATCCACAAGACGAGTTTTAATTAAGCGACAACTTTGAACTGAAATCATTGCTTAGCAGTTGAAGATAGAAAAACTGTTATTCAAAAGAACATGAAAAAGGAGTTTGATGGATAATGTTTCAGAAGTGATACAATAGTGCAGCCTTATCGAATAAAAAATAATTCCCTTGAAACCATCTTGAACAAAACATAAACTTTCGAATTTTCTTATCAGATCTTTCACCTTGACTCTCGAAGGCTTTGATCAGTAATTTAATG
The DNA here is from genome assembly GCA_013235015.1 of Araneus ventricosus. Taxonomy (NCBI): domain Eukaryota; kingdom Metazoa; phylum Arthropoda; class Arachnida; order Araneae; family Araneidae; genus Araneus; species Araneus ventricosus. The sequence continues at coordinate 4,271 of BGPR01012781.1, read as the reverse complement.
TTGAAGACTACTTCCCCGTGAAATAAAAAACAACTTTTACAAACTTTTAACAATAGGAATATGACCTTCGACTGAATATGATGGCCAGATATATTAAAAAAAGTTCCGAAATGACATTAACTAGTTTTCTCTTATACCCTCTTTCATTGCATGGATTTTCAGAGACAGCTAGTAAGGCTCTGAGAAGTAATTTCAGCTCAAAGTTGGAGGCTGAAAAAAATTCACCCTGTTTATATTATACATACGAGGATGTTTTAAAAAGTAAGGTAACAAGAGCTCTGACGGGTATACAAACTCTCAGCACGATTGAAATTCACTGCCAAACAGCTGAAACTATGATAGCATCCGAACGCCGTGGGTAGATGGAGTTGCTCGCTAGTTGTGCGGTAGCGAGCTGTATTCTCGTTTAGAAGAGGGAGGAACAAACGGAAACATGGTTGGCGATTGAAGGAAGAAGTGTCAGTTTTGCGTCTAAATGACCAAGAATCTTTTCAACAGGTGTCCTACTGTTGCACAAAAAAGGGAGACCTCATACGGCCTCAGTTACGCATAATTTCGTACAGCGTTTCCGATGGGAGTTATTGGAACACCTTCCCTAAAGTATGGACCTCGCACCAAGTGATTTTCATCCCTTCGGATCGTAGAGAAGCACCTGAGAGGTCGGCATTTCAGAATCGATGCTGAAGTTCAGTAAGCTGTCTTGACTTGGCTCCACGACATTGACGCTGATTTCTTCTATGCCATTTTCGATATATTTATGTAACGATGGGACAAACGCTTCGACAACCATTGTGACTATGGGAAGAAGTAATATGTTAGATTACTTTTTGAACTATCCTCATAGATATATATCTAAACATTACTCATACACTGGCATACAAAAGTTAAGGAACATTTGGTAAAATGCGAGAAATTTCCCATTAATACGAAAACTATGTTTCGAAATCAGTTCTAGAGAATCGTGTGACATTCAATAGAGTATCATATACATATTACAGTGAAGATTCGGTCACGAGGGCAATTAGGGCGGCCACCAGAAAGGGATGAAGGCGAAAATGGAGTTTCACCCATCCTGTTTCACAGAAAATTGATAACGAGACGTAACTTTTATCAATGGTTATGGTTTAATGTGCATAATATTTACATGCATTTTGGTAAGCATAGCACAAATATTCGGGAAGATATAAATGTTTCTTTAAAAAATCCTAAATTTTTCCACACGTGTTTTGTTTATAACATGCAGAGTTTTCATTCAAATTATTCGAAATTTGCAGAACACTTGACAATATGTTACAGAAGTATTGTATTAAATTTTGAAATAAATACGTTGAATATTACAGGAAATATGAGTGTTTGTACTAAATAATTTTTTTACTGCACATATGCGAGACGCAGTGGAATTTTTCTTTCATAACTTCAAAGCCAGATATATATAGAGCAACTTAAAAAAAATTCCAGTTGAATCCCATTAAAATTCAGAAAGCTGTAGGCATTTCAGTGAGGTGAATTTCAATTTCTCTTTAAGAGGAGCTAAATGATGAGGGTTCTTGCACAAACTGATACTTTTAAAACTTTAATCTTCGAACAGTAACATTGAATTTTTGTAAAACTGAATATCCTGAATACCATGAACACTTATAAATTAAATACATTATTTAAATTGCATTTTCGCGAATACCATTCAAAGATTAAAGTTTTAAAAAATATCGGTTTGTGCAAGAACCTTCATCATTTAGCTTCTCTTAAAGATAAATTGAAATTCATCTCACTGAAATGCCGACAGCTTTCTGAATTTTAATGGCATTCAATTGGAATTTTTTTAAAGTTGCTATATGTATCTGGCTTTGAAGTTATGAAAGAAAAATTCCACTGCGTCTCGCACATGCGCAGTAAAAAAATTATTTAGTACAAACACTCATATTTCCTGTAATATTCAACGTATTTACTTCAAAGTTTAATACAATACTTCTTTAACATCTTGTCAAGTGTTCTGTAAATTTCGAATAATTTGAATGAAAACTCTGCATGTTATAAGTAAAACATATGCGGAAAAATTTGGGATTTTTTAAAGAAAGATTTATATCTTCCCGAATATTTATGCTATGCTTACGGAAATGCATGTAAATATTATGCACATTAAACCATAACCATTGATAAAAGTTACATCTCTTTATCAGCTTTCTGTGAAACAGGATGGGTGAAACTCCATTTTCGCCTTCATCCCTTTCTGGTGGTCCCCCTAATTGCCTTCGTTACCGAATCTTCACTGCAATATGTACATGATACTGTATTAAACGTCACAAGATTCTCCAGAACTGATTTCGAAACATAGTTTTCGCATTAATTGCAAATTTCTCGCATTTTACGAAATGTTCCTTAACTTTTGTATGCCAGTGTATATCCATCATACTTCTAAAGAAACACGGATATTTACCGAATACTCTTCAAAGAAAATTATTGCCTTACTCAATTATTGTTGGAGTTATGATATTTTGAAATATGTTCAAGTTTTTTCTATGACCTTGTATTACATGCGAGGATTTGCTTAGCAAAAGTGAACATATCAATTTTGAAAATTTGAGTTTTAGAAGTAGAAATATTTTGATTTTGCAAAAAAAAAAAGTTAAGAACTTTAGATAGATTTACAAATGGGAAAAATAAAGTTTTGAGACAAAATGAGATTGCGCCCTTGTATAGTTGGGTTCAAAGATCAGAAAACTGTAATGTAACATATTTCAGAAAAAAGCGGATGTGCTCACTTTTGATAAAAAACGCCTGATATGTTATGATGGTTATAATGGAATGCTTCATTCCAGAATGACACAAGATTATATAGAATCAAGTAATTCATATACATATGAAAAATACCTTATACATGCATTAAAAAAGTTCTTTTGGCGCATAATATATTATATTCATTATCAAAAATATTATGGAATCTTTAAATCTCTCTCATTTATTTCTCAAATTCATTATCATTGGCACCAATAGTATTAAATCAAAATTTAATTTCATTACCCGATTATCTGATGATCAAGTTCTGAAAATATCAAAATAGTATATTATCTTCGGGAACACAAAAGTGCGTAAAATTTCAAAATATTGAAAATCGATTGCAAAATTGCATCTTTACACACATAAAACAAGTCAAGTTGAATAAAAGTGTTCAAAACTAATGAAGAAATCTCACTAAAGAAATACTTTTGTTGCAAATAACATTCAAAACGCCAAAAAGACGGCTGCAAAGCCAAAATAAAATGAGTATCCATTATTATTAGAAAACTCATTGCGCCGACAAACTATACAAATTTTAGTATTCTTAATTAGAACTATGCTGAGAATTTCAGCAATTAAAGAAACAACATACAATTATGCATTCGATATATATAACAAAGCAATGCAATTGTGAGAGAATTATATAAAAATAGAGAAAACAAATATTTTGCAAGTGTTTTTTCCTAAATGTTTTATAAAGATATAAGATTGGTGAAAACATATCTCCACAAAAAATAAAATTATTTTGTTGTATATTTGGCAATTAGTAATGCACATGAAAAAAATGACGCGAAATGAGAATCTGTTTAAATTGAATCTTCATTACCAATATCTTTGGTAGAAGAACGCTAAAGTTGAGAATAGACAAATGCAAATTACTAACAGCACACCACACACAAACCAAACAGGATGCGGTTCATTTGATGAATTTCTGCTATGCTGTATATGCTGAGCGCTTTTTTCACATCTCTCTCCTGTGAAATGTAAAGGACACCTATAAAGAAAAAACAAATCATCATGTGATATTTGTAAATAGAAAAGAAACATTTAAAAAGTATCCATTGTAAGTTGTTTTTAGTTCGCATCAAGATATTTCAAATATAATATATTTTATTTTAAAAGGAATTAGTCAAATAAAAAAAATCGTTTGGCACAAACATATGGACTAGTTTTCTCATTTGTTTATTTGCATTAAAGTAGGACTTTCGGTGGTAATGAAACCCAATGAGAATCTTAAAAATTTCAACACTCTGTTTGAAGATGTTAATTAATGTTTAAAGTAAGAGTTTTTTCAATGTTACGGATTAAGAATACTTTGGAAATATTAAATTTCATGTTCCTATTGCTGTAGCTCTAAATGCTTACTTAAATTAAGAACATAATTTTGTGAATATGCTGCCATAATTGTTCGTTATCGCTCTTTTTGGCGCTTTCTAGGGCTTTTTTGGCGGTTTAATTTTTAACCATACGATTTAGATAATCACTGGCGGTTAAAG
>BGPR01012780.1:0-43679 GCA_013235015.1 Araneus ventricosus | reverse complement strand
TTTTTCATTATATCTCGAAAACTATTAACATTACAGACTTGGTTATTGGGTATATGGATGACCCATGGGGCCTTCGAAGCACCCCATATTTTAACCATATCTTTGCGCATGCGCAGTACGTTTTTCATTATATCTCAAAGGTCTCTGCGTCACATAACTTACTTTTTCAGGAAAATGACAATTTTTTTATTTATGATCAGGTGAAGAGAAACTGAAATAAACCTGAAATTTGCCACATGTCTCCGTCATAATCTCATCAAGACGTTTAAAATCGATTGCAAAATTTCACACACAGAAGACTAAAAAGCAGAAAATAATTATTTAAAAAATAAAAATTTTAATAGACCACGTTTTTAAAACGGACTAAAAAGTATAAAATAATTTCTTCTAGCCCCATACAGATTTATAATCCCATACAGATTTAAAACGAAAAACGTGGGGCGCATGCAATATTTAATAGTAAGGAGTGTAGGGAGTAGCTGTCGTTGATAAAACTCACACAACAGTTCATATCATTTCCATTGCAATAAAATTGTTAGTGACTGAAATAAACTATTTATACATCAATTATCTATTACATGCGCCCCACGTTTTTCGTTTTAAATCTGTATGGGATTATAAATCTGTATGGGGCTAGAAGAAATTATTTTATACTTTTTAGTCCGTTTTAAAAACGTGGTCTATTAAAATTTTTATTTTTTAAATAATTATTTTATTTTATCAGATGTGTTTTACATAATTAGAAGACTATCTTGACAGTTTCCTTGCGATGTAAGTAGCCTATATTACTTGCGTATGCTTCTACTTTTATTTTAATAATATAGTTAATATATCTGCTAAACTTGGGCTAATCCAAGATTTTCATTGTCATTTTTGAACTCCCCACGTTAAATTAGTTAGAAATTTGCATATTTCCTTTCTGAAGCAAAAACAATTGTTGAAAATTGTGGTGTCATCAGTGGTATTTATAGAAACAATAAATGCGGTTCGAATTTCACTAAAAAAATGAAAAATAATTTAGCAAATTATGCGCGATTTTTTTTAAATTGTCAAAATTACAGAAGATATTTCTAAATCTTTATCCCTAAAGGACAACTTTTTGAATTTTAATATCGTGTGAAAGTCATATTTTCGAAAGTTTCGTTAAAAGACACATGGTCAATTAATTTTTAATCAAAATAAAAAAGTCGCACAGAATTGCACATTTTACTTTCCAAATTAGGTTCAAAATTTATTGGCTCTACGTACAACTTCTGCCCTATAGAGTCTCAATAGTCAGATAGATGCATACCCATTCACTTTCATTATTTGTAAAGAAAGAGATTCTTTGGTGAGAGAAGTTTTTTAATTATTTCATCCTTTCTTTAACACAAGTTATCATAAGAATGGCTCACGCATACAAAAACTCCATAACAGTCGTTAAAGGAAAAAAATATTAAATATCCATTAAAATATTTTACAATGCATGCCTTTCCATTACCTAGGAAGATCGACTCAACTCAAAGAATGTAGAGCCATTTGATTTTATGACGTTCAATGCTAGATTCACTCGATAAGCATCCTTTGTTGTTCATTGTCGTAAATGAATTAATATTGTAAATGTTGACCGATAACAGTTCTTTTATACCTTGACCAAGACAATGATTGCTAATTTTCTGATGACAGTTTTTAAAATTATTCGAAAATTTCAAATTCCTGATCTTATCTGAAGTATTTTAAAATGAGAGGAATCGATAGATTGTACAGACATGTGTTCAAAAAAAATTATTAAAAGTACGAACATTGAATTGATTATTAAATGACAATAGAACTAGATTATAACTTTTAGTCGAAGAGATATTATTCTTTCATTCAATAGAATTATTGTTTCCAGGTCTTTGGCTGCTTAGTGAAATAAGAACTTAGACTTAATTATTCTTTTTCAGCCTATGAAACAAGTATTATTGAGTTCCGTGTCCTCGTAACGAATTATTACATTTGTAAAACATTTTTATCTAACAGAAAACTCTTAATAAAGCATGTTTCAAAATCGTATACATTAAGAACGGCATTGGTATAATATAAGTTGATGTCAGGTTTTAAGTAATTGAAATTATCATAAGGATATACCATGATATAGATTTAAGTACTACAAAAGAGGAGGAAAAAAAAGAGCTGAAAATAAATCGAACTTAGGTAATTTATTATTCAAAGTTTCATTGGGAAAAAATATCTTTACTTCATTAATTATAATATCAGTCGTATAATAACACAGATGCTTTTCGATTTTTATGATTTAAGCAAAACGCTACCTGAAATTAATGACCTATCAGCAATTTAGATAAAGCATGGATTTTCTTAGCTTTCAAAAAGTTAACGGATGTTAGTAATTTAATCCTCACACTACAAATACAGAGGAGAGTTGTCGAATTTGGGCCACCTGAACATTTTTTAATGTAAAGTGATAGAGAAGTGAGTTTAATGAAAAAAGAAGTAGTAGAAACAATTAGTTTATTTATCTTCAGGACTGTGTAATTAATTTTTCATTACATAAACTTTAAATTAGGAAAAAGGCAGCTTAAAAAATGTGTCAACGGCCCAATCAAGGAAACCGGCTGTCTAGATTGGACCACCAATTTCAGTAAGAACAGTTAAAGTAAAAATATTTATTGATTTTCAAGTTCACACTAGCGCAATGCATGAACCCAAGTATCATATTTTGTGCACTTCCTCATTTCCCTTTGTTTTCTCACAAATGATACTTTTTTTAATACTTTTTGATCCAATATTTGATGACTTTAGTGTCCTTTATTTATTTATTATTTATTCATCTATTTATTTTTTGCACTGACTTGTTCCAATTTATGAGGCTACTATTGATGATAAACTACTTCCTGAGCCATTCCTGTTGTTTATGATCATAATCCCACTGATTTAAATATTCCAATTTAGGCAACCATTTTCTATCCAATCGAGGCAACCTCTGGACAACAACAAAAAATTCGGTTACAGTAAAGGAAAAACAAACTCATGAACAAAAATGACGGTAGGTTGTCTTTTTCAAACAGCCGCTGATGTTAAAGGCTTAGGACTACTTTAATCGTGTGAATCTTTTGTTTCTCGAAGTTTCTCGGTTTCTCCTTGTCACTCGCGATTCTCTTTTGTTTCTCGAAGTTACTCCCGATACTCTTGTTCCTCGAAGTTACTCGTGATTCTCTTTTGTTTCTCGGAGTTATTCTCAATTCTCTTTGGTTTCTCTGAAATACTAATTTATGGAAAATTGGCAAAATAAAATGAAACTAAGGTTACAATGTAAATTGTTTAATTTTTTAATAAAATATATTACAATTTCAATTCTTTTGTCTTACTAGGATAATTTGTACTAGGATAATTTGTTTGCACCATGTTCAAATCAAATGCTTCTTCATGAAACCGAACGCTTACGTTACCAATTTATGCGTATTTTTGCCCAACTTTGCGACTCAGCAGTCGCTGAACTACAATTCCGATTTTCATTTTTTTGTAACTTCTGTTGTTACCCTTTATCTCTAAAACAAGACATTAGTTATGTTTTAAACATATGTAGTTACCGAGATATAGAGGATCTCCCATACAACGTTTTTTGTGGCGTTTTGGCGTGTGAATCAAATTCCTTCCTGGGACCCCAAAGGGAGGAACGTAGTCCTACGTTAAAACAAGGAAAGGTGATGTTCTTTTAAGCAAATTTGGAACTAATATGCTTCCTACTAATAAGTTCCTTTATAGATTCAATATTGTCTCTTCTCCTAACTGTGAATTTTGAGTCAACGCGGAAGAAACTAAATCACACATCCTTTTTCAATGTTCAAGATACCGATATCCACGAGTTCAGCTCTTAAAAGAAATTCAAGATTTGAACCCTGTTTACTCCTATACATCCCTCCAAAGCCTGTAAAATTTGCACAAGAATGCCAAAATCAAGCTGAGAGCACTTGAAAAATAATTTCTGTTTTGCAACCGCTTCTAGTTTGCATTTATTCCTCCTCATTTTATTTGTTTAAATGTTTTTCCCCTTGCTTTTGCTGTTTCTTTAAAAGTGTTTTTTCACATTTCCGATGGTAAATCTGTTTAATTTGTTTCTCTTGTAGCTCTAGTAACGATGCCAAGCTTGTGATTAGTAGTAGCTTTGTAGCAAAAGTTATAACTCTGTACAGTAAATAAATAAACAACAGAAAAAAATTTCCCTCTCCTTATTTTAAACTATTTTAATAAAATGATTATAGTAAATTATAGCCAAAGAAATTTCCTACGTAAGGATATAATAACATATTTTTCTACTTAATTTAAAAGAACATAAGGACTTTTTAAAGCAGGACTACATTCCTCCCATTGTGGTCTTAGGAAGGAATTTGATTCACACACCAGAACGCCTCAAAAAACGTTGTATGGGAGATCTTCTATATCTCGGTAACTAGATATGTTAAAAACATAACTAATGTCTTATTTTAGAGATAAAGTGCAACAACAGAAGTTACCAAAAAAATGAAAATCGGAAAAGAGTCACGCGAGTAAAGTAGTCCTACGCCTTTAACATCAGCGGCTGTTTGAAAAAAGACAGCTTCCGATCATTTTTTTTTTTTGTCTTCGTTTAAATAATTAATGGATGATACCTAAATCTAAACACATGCACTGTAACTACAACTAAATAGCGTTTTCTCTTAAAAATGATTTTATAGACGCCATCTACATCGCTACAAAAGAATTGGCCTATTTTACGCCCCAGATATTTAATAGAATTGTAGTTATTATATCAATCCATTCTAGGCGTCAGTCCAAATTTGGTGACTCTTCCCTGCATAAAGCAGTTTTTATTTAAAAACTCGTAAAATAATTTAGATATTTTCTTGAAAATTTAAATTACGTTAAACGACATTATTTACAAAATTATTAAATTTTGATATTGACTTTTGATTAAAGAAATATTGGATTAAATTTTAAATATTCAAAAATGACGTTGCCATTTAATAATTACTAATTTTTTCGCTTTTTTTTCGCCACGCTTGAAAGCTGAAGCAATCAAGCAAATAAAATATATAAATCGCTAGCAATAAACAAACTGGTTTCGATAATATACACAAATAATTAAATCTTTTGCAATAACTTATTTAATGAGAAAAAAGTTTTTTGAATTAAAATATCAGTTTCTATAAATTAGAAAATTAAAAACATAAATCTAAAATCATTTAGAGTGTTTTCGTTCTTTAATGGAAATCATGAATGTGACGTCATAATCTTATTGAATATTGTTCATTGGCATTATAACTGACAAGTTACTATACTATGAAAAAATAGATAAATATTTTAAATATTAACACACTCTAAAGGATCAAGTACAATATTTAATATTTTTGCAGAAATTTTAAGTTGGTTAAATATTGTCTAGCAAGACGTTTCCTTGCTAAGAAATAAACCTTCGATGTTCATCATTGTTATATAATTATATTTACTTCCAATGTAGTTAATTAAATTATTAGATAGGGAATTTTTGACCATCATTGAATTAATATTCTAAATTTCGTTCAAAAGCAGTTCTATAGTGTAAAATAGATAAAAAATTTGCGGTAACTTTTAAAGTTTAAAACATTGAAAAGTCTATGATTAATTTCTAGAGAAAAGCATGGAACTTTAAAAAATTTAAAACACACCGAGCTAGATGGTTGAAATTTAGCATGCGGTGTTTATACTAAAATAAGAAGGTTGCAGTAAAATATGGACGAAAGCGATCAAAGAGAAAAATGCGTTATTCTGCCATAAAAATATGCAAGGGTCATGTTCAAAGATATTTTTTAATACATGCGTTGCCATTCACATTGAATAAAAACATTATATCCCTTTTTAATTATTTCATTTATTTATATGCAAAAAATGTTAATAATATGTAATTAAACAACTATTTAAAAACGTGGTTTGATACAAAAAAAGGCAATCAAAAAATTTCTATTGAATAGACATTTTTGTCTATTTACAGATGGCATCAGACTTGCTTCTTGGGGAAAATAATTTTTTTGAAGTTATCATTGGAAAACATAAAAATTGAAAATCAAAAATCGGCAGTAAGAAACTTCTAGTGAATAAGTAATTTAGGATATATTCAGAGGATTTCTATTAATGCCAATTTTAACGAGAAAGAACATCTAGATTTTTTTTCCCGTGGTTGTGTGTAGCTAAAATACGACGGATAAAATTACACAGATTCTATCGCAGGAAACGCACCAACTGATCGAAAAAAAGTTTTTCACATTATTTTTTTATTTGTTTCAAGTTTGTAAACAGAGGTGACGAGTCGGGGGGTGGGGCTGTCGCCTTCCCCACTTTATAAAGGAAAAAATTAAATTTTTATTTTATTTTAGCTTTCTAAAACCAGAAAATGTTAAAAATCAACAGCATCCGGAAAAAGTAGCAAATTTTATAGGTTAATTTTGAATTTTTTTTGTCTACCCCCTTTTCTCTCGGGTACTTTTAGGCGCCTGTAATTTACTTTTACTTTTCCCACCCAGCCGTCCCCACTGTTTGTAGTACACTTTTCACTCTCTTTCTAATGTGTAAAAGTTCTGAAATTTTGAGCACACGCGTATTCTCAATGGCAATACACTATTTAAATATATTTTTAAAACTTAATTATCCGTTTAACTTAATTATAAGCTATCTAGCGTGAGTAGCGCAACCTTATAATGAATAAAAGAAAAATTGAATTAAAAATAATATTATTACTAATATAATAGCCCAGATCTTTTGGTAATGCTCTAACGTCACCAACAATAAAACTCGCGCTATAGCACTGCGAGACGTTAAACTTCATTATTTCATTGTTAGAGCACCTAAATTTCAGTAATTTTTAATTTAAAGAGTAATTGTCGTTCTAATTTCAAATTTAATAGCTCTGAAATAGTGAAATAAAATTTTCTATCGATTGATATAAAATTTATCTCGCTATGATCAATAGTTCCCGAGAAATTTTAAATTACATAAATCATATATTTCAAATTAATTTCCGTTTTTTAATGGAAAGTAGTAAATTAAGTCAGTGGTATATCATGCGCGTGATATAGTTTGGACGCCACGATGCACGATGGATACCACGACGGATTTTTTTGATGCCACGGTGATTTTTTAAATAAAGAAATATGTAAATAATAGGTAAATAAAAAAAATATTTCCTGTCATAAAACATATGTTTATTTTATTTGTTTTCAATCAATGTTAAACATTTCTCTCGCATATATATCTATTTAAACACGTCAAATTTGACGGGAAATCTCTCGAATGAAGAGGCAATTTGCGCCAGTCATACCGTGACGGGTTATTTTTCTAGTTTATAATAAGGAATCATAAATTAAAGGCTACAAGGGAGAAAATAATTGAGATACAAAAACTACTTATAATACACTAATAAATGTGTGCTTTTAAAAACTCTTTTCATTAAATTAATCATGATTCAGACCTAAATGCTTATCTCAAAATTTATTATATTTTGAATAATATGAAAAAAATGTGGGTGATAAACATACATCATTGCGCAGTGTAGAGTGTAGTGCATTGTTTATTATTGGATAATTTCAGAAATATTTATCTTTACGAAGCAAAGTCCAATACATCTTTCAACACCTTTGATGCTGTTTCACTATGGTTATTTGATAACTTTTCTAACAGAAGATAAATCTAATTTATTTATCATCATACTGAATGACTAAACCACTAGGTTTCATTATCTTGCCTTACGCGAGTCAAATCGTGCTTTCTAGAATGAGCTCTAACTGCACATTATTATTTTTTAATTTTTAATTGAATATTAATTTTGCTCATATTTGCATCCACATATTTTTAACACGTACATATTTTCTGAAAAAAAGGCATCGCTGTTTAAGGGTATAAGTAATTAGTAGAATTAAAAAACAAATTTATGAACACACTTACTTCTATACTTACATTAGTGCAGAATCCTTCTTAAAATGAAATTCCAACAATTTGTTTCGATAATTGAAAAAAAACAGTTAGCTATGAATAGCGCAAGAAGAAAGTTTTTTTTTTTTTTTTTAAATTAGACCTCGAGAGTTGGATGATTTTCCTCGTTTTAGACCTTCCAAGTCCTGAAAACTAATGTTTGGAATTATGTCTGCTATATGCTTCTGAACATGACTGCTCGAAAAAGGAAGGAGCAACACAAATGAAATATCTGTATGAAATTTGTGAATGGCAAGGCAGTCAGTTCGTCTGTGGACATATGAACACAATCACTCAAGAACGGAAAAAGCTAGATGGATTAAATTTGCCTTATGGTTTTATTTCCAGACTAATTATGGTTATTCCAGACTAATAGGGTTTTATTTCCAGACTAATTATGGTTATTCCAGAGTAATATGGTTTTATTTCCAGACTAATTATGGTTATTCAAGAGTAATATGGTTTTATTTCCAGACTAATTATGGTTATTTCAGACTAATATGGTTTTATTTCCAAACTAATTATGGTTATTCCAGACTAATATGGCTTTATTTCCAGACTAATTATGATTATTCCAGACTAATATCGTTTTATTTCCGGACTAATTATGGCTATTCCAGACTAAGGTTTTATTTGCGGACTAAAGTAAATGCTTCTAATTTATATAAAAAAAATTGGTTATACTTTTAAAGACTGCAATGTAAAGTAGATTTTTTTTTATTTTTATATATTTACTTTTGTTTGACGGAAGGTCTACTGTTCGCTGAACTATTAGTTCAATTATGTTACAATTTTATGGAATATGCTGAAAAGATTGTAGCTGCGACGTACAATATCTTGTGTGACTTGACTATGCAATTCTAAAGCTTATTAGCCGGAATGATGTAAAACGTCGCTTAACAAGCAACATCGCCTGTGTCAATTTTTTGAAATTTCGAAGAGGAAGAGAAAACTTAATTTTTCGCAACCAATAACGAATATTTTTGAATATTTTTTCACATGTGGTTGGAATATGCGGTTTCAAGTTCATATCAGATGTTAAAGAAATTCGAATATATTCGTTATTGGTTGCGAAAAATTCAGTTCCCTCCCTTTGAAATTTCAAAAAATTAACATAGGCTGTGTTGCTTGCTAAGCGAGGAAATACCGTCGCTTGTCAAAAACTGAAAATATTGTTACAAATCGAGTGTAAAGGACGATTATAACGATAATTATCATTAATTCCTCACCGTTTTCTCGCGAGTAAATAAATGATGCATTGTCTTAACGAATGATGCATTGTCAATAAGGGTAATTTAATTCGATAATCTGGTTATTAAGTCTTCTTTTTTGAAGATTAAGTAGTCGGCAATTTAGAATGTTTATCAACATGTAAACAGCAATCAGAAATTTCTCATGAAAACTGAAGAGTAGTTTTCCTGTATGTTATGTGCCTTCTTACCTTGAATGAATACTCAATTTTTGCGCCTAAGATAGCATCTTGAGCGCGTATAATAGAAAATTTAAGTATTTGAATCGCAATGTCACTTCTCAACAATGGGCAGTTAAGCTTACTTCCAAGGTGCATCAAATAAAGTGGACAATGGATCGGTTTAGATTAACAGGTGTTTCTTTAGAACGACTTAAAATGATGCCAAACATGGTCCTTAAATGCAATTAATAAGTCAACGAGAGAAATAATGATGATAGATTTTCTAATGCAATGTCCAGTGGAAAGCTTTAATATTTAACAGCCCTCGAATGCTGTTTAAACTACATTGCACAAAATGAAGTAGATATAAAGTACCGATAGAATGGAAGTTTAGAGAGAGAGAAGAATGAAACCAAAGTAATTGGTTAATGTACAAAGGAAAACAACCAAATGAAGAACGTGAGGGTAGGGTTACTAAGATATAAAAATAAGGGGAAGGTAATGTAAAAGTTTTATTTTTTATTACCTTAAGATAAGTAAATTCGTATAAGTAACACAAAGATAATTTGAAACTAATTGTTTAAAGATACACATGTAATTCCTTGAAGGAGGTTGCAAAACTCAACAAAACATATTCGATAGACGACGGAATAGAAATTTACATGGAAATTTGAAATGCAAGAAAGTTTATGCTGAAAAAGAATATGACCGACCTTCTAGGAGAACGCCATTTTTTTTTTTTTTTTTTTTGTCTTGACCGAATTGGATCGGCAATTTTTCTAGTCCATGGCAAATTTACTTAATTTAACGATTAAAACGAATTTTGGAATAAATATTTTTTTGAATTAGGGATAACAGTCTTTGTTGCTAAAAATCCCTAAACCTCGTATCTCTCAGAGGTACAATTCAATTCAATTCAATTCAAGTCAAGTTTATGCTAAATTTAAAATTTTTGTATCTGTATAAGTATATGCGAGAGAATTAAATCGTAAACAAACTGATGTATCCAGGTTTTTCTTTTTTTGCCTTTAGATATATTATTTTTAGAAATTTAAATTAAAAACTCCATCTTCAGACTCACGGTTCTATCTATAAATAGTAAACAAGAAAAGTAAATTGTGTTATTTGGTTGGACAAAATACAGGATAATTACAAAATAATCATCGAATTTTGTAATGATATAACTTTAATAATATGAATAATACTCATTAATACTAACGAGAAAAAGACAAAGCGGATTTTCAATATTTATGTCCATACTTTTTTTTCCCACGTGAATCACCAGATGGCAAAATGTCGGCAAACGAGCAGAAGGCCTTTTGCGTTTTGGAATGCACAAAATCTTCATCGCTTATTTCAATGCGGCGAGGATTTCGAAGATAATGCGGAGCAAACAAGATAAGATCTCAAAGCATTCTGCGTTGGTTTCGTCAAAACAAGAACATTTTTTTCTGTAAAATAATAAAAGGTTTGGAGGATCAAATGTTTCACAAATCGTTTAGTTTAGTTACATTAGTAACACGAAGGCTATTTCGTGACGGACCTCGCAACTTTGAACCAAGGTCTGATGACGAGGACGTCACCGCCACACAGCGGGAGGACGTTTGACCAATTTAACATTCACCAGACGAACATACAAAGCGGAACTTCAGTAGAAACATGCTTCGAACTTGAAACTCTCCGGCCTCCGCGGCGTCTTCACGGGACGTAGGGGATACTGTTGGAGACAACTTCGTGTGCAAACCACAGAACAGATTTCGTGATATTCGTGAACAGGAAATTCATCATACAAGTGTCCAGAAAATTTAAGTCGACTATTACATTTGAAATCGTGCAGCATTCAACTGTTAAGACAAACGAAGCCCCGTAATGGAGGTATGATCTAACTTCTGTAGGGAGAATGTGGTGCCGTGTAACCAAAGGAGGACATAAAGAATACTTGCAACTGTTTGAAAAAAACTGAAATGGTTCCGCTTTTCACGAGGCATTGTTTATTTACATAGTTAAAAATTTTTGTGTTATTTTGTGATTATCCTGTATATCTACCACTGCTGCCCACGATTTTTTAACCTTTAGGCTACAGAGACTTACACCAAAAGAACTGTGTGGAATGCGGGGAGTGAAATCCTCCCTCGTGTCTGGTACAGCAGTATTCCAATATTCAAAGTAAAAAATTTTCTGGTATGGTTAAGAGATAGCAGAGAAGGGGTTATCTAATTAGATAGTTCAGTGTCAGTACCGGGGACAGATTACCGGATACCGTTCAGCAGAAGCCAATGATCGTGTTCTGGGGGTTTTTTTTTAAGCTTTTCTTGAATATCTCGAAAACTCTTCAGTTTTCACACTACATGTGAATTAACAAATTAAAGAGCGTAAAATTCCCTACAAATACATGCTTTTATTTTTCTTCCAGTTTTAATATTTTCGCAGATAATGGCTCTAAAACAATTTTTGATTTTCAGTAATTTACAACCCCCTAAACCACCGAGACGGCTAGTTACCTATCTGAAAAAAATTTTTAAATGCACTCTCATTTTTAAAAAACCGTAGTCGAAACATGATTAGTTTGTTTTATTAATTTTTGAAATGTTTCCAACAATTCGCAGACACCCTGTATTATCCACCGGTAGGATCGAGTGTTCCGAGATCGTTGTGTTTTTCAGTTATCGCGTTCGCAGACAGACGTAATTTGAAATATATGTTTTTCTGACTCAGGGAAGAGTAAAACTTGGAGATTTATCAAAATCCTTAGGTCGAAATTTTTTTTCGATTTCAAAACTTTCATTTTGTACTTCGTTTACCAAAAAATAACTAGATGCATTAAGGTTTTCAATGTTTTTCATATAACATATATATATAAAATAACATTTAAATTGCTTATTAAATTTATGAACGAAGGCATGAAAAGGTTAAGAATGGTGAAGTAAATACATACATCATTCTAAGTCTTAACTTTGCACTTGAAAATTATGCAGATAGTATCTTATCAATCTTTTATTCAAATTTAATAACCACTATGTCAAGCAACTTCCTTCGAGATCTTTTCGATGATTGTGGACGCATTTTTTCCCTTTGTAGATGTTTGTCCACTTAATTCTCCAACACTTTGTATGCTTCTGTTATAAGTCATTGTTGTATATAAGTCATGATTAGTTGTTTCCTACGACGACAATGGTCATAGATATACGTCACAGCTTTTTTTTTATTATTATTATTTTAAGCGATGGATGTCTTTTAAGCAGTATTTGAAAACTCTTTTTCTCAGCAAGAACTACGTACAATTGAATGCGATATTTTTCTTATTTAAATTGCAATGAATAAGTCATTGGAAAAAGAGGCGACTACAAACATACGTTATGGGTGAGAAAATATAATATTAATATTTCCTTATTTAACCACATTATAAATATACATATCTATTTTAATGTGGATGAAATGTATTTTCTGTGATAAATTCAATCAAAGGTATGAGTATAATCAATTGTTTATTCAATAAATGTAAGCAATTACATACATATAATCAATTATTCAATAAATTGTATAAAAATAATCAATTATCGAATCAATCAGACACTAAATTGCAAAAATACAATCAATTGTTTAATCAATCAGTGTAATCAATTGTATAAATATAATCAATTGTTTAATCGACCGATATAATGTATCGTATAAATATAATCAATGGTTTAATCAATAAATATAATGCATTGGATAAATACAATCAATTGTTTAATTAATCGCTGTAATCATCTTCATAAATAATCAATTTATAATTGCTGGATATTCATTAAAATCTTATTTAAGCTGAGTAATAATACTTTTATTATTTCTTGTTTTAGATATTATTAAAGACACAGATGATCCTATTGCTTCTTTGATTAATTTGTATCATAAAAAGAAAGAAAATTAATTTTGTTATGAACAATTGATTAAAATCTTTCATGGTGTGTACTGCATTCCAATATGAATAGATTAATTATTAGTTAATAAAAAATAATTTGGTTTTTTTTACTTTATTGAGATAAGTCTTACCAAATAAATTTTAATTAAGTAATTACTAATTTTTAATTAATTGATTGGAAATTGAACTTCAAAATACATTTTCTCAATTATGCTTCCTTATTCCCGTTAATAAAAAATTTTCCAACAGCGATAAAACAGTAAAAACTCTTAATATTATAAGGTTAAAATAAAGTAGCACTTTGATGAAAATGAAACTTTATAGGAATAAAATGAAACTTCATAGGAATAAAATGAAACTTCATAGGAATAAAATGAAACTTTATAGGAATAAAATAAAACTTTATAGGAAAAGATTTTTAAATAATTTTTATTTCTGATTAATTATCCTTGGTTCTTTATTTATTTCAAATTTCAGCTAGCAAAAGAATTTTCCGAAAAATAAAAAAAAGAAAAATAAAATAAAAGAAAGAAAAGTAGAAAAATATTTTAAACTCCATTTCTAACATCACTGGAGCTGTATTCTTGACGGCATTTTCCTTCACAAACCATGTAGCAGAAACGATTGAGCTTTGTTACTGAGCATGAATAGTAGCAGAAATCGGCATTGAGTTAAAAAGCAGTACTTTGAGAAGTTTTCTCCCTGCCGTTTTTCCTTGCGTTTGCCATGGAGATCGAAAGCTCTGAAAGAAAATGTGTTAGTTTGTTGATGGATTTAAATATTACGTGCAGGATTAAACAAATTATTGACATTGAAATTATAAACACTGAAAAAGTTGAGGGTACTACAGTTCCGCAGTGCCTATGCTTGAGCCGCCCCTGCATCTGAAGGGGCGTTTACGCTTGCCAGCTTCTCATGAAGCCCTTGCGAGAAGCTGTTTCGCAGATGTGGAAGGGGTATTTGGTTCGACTCCAGTCGAACCAAATACCCTGTCGGTTTTTTGGCGAACACAAAGGAATTCTCAGTTCACCTTGGGGCATGTTCGAGTGTAGTTTGTCATTCACCTCGAACCACCTTCGAGCCAGCAACGTCAAATCTGCATACCAAAGTGTATTCCAAAGCGCTTCTAAAGACACTCGCCCCTCCATTTCTGACCGACAAGCAATGATTATTGGTTCGAAGTGGGATTGCTCCTTTCCCATGCTTCGCGGTTGGTTCATCGTGAAATTAGTTTCTTCGAACGGTTCGCGAACTTTTCGGCAAGAGAATATGAGCCTTAATATGAGTATACGAAAAACAGAGGATAAAATATGACTTAAAATGATTGTCATGGTGTGAAGTGACATTAGGACAGGTAGGGTTAGAATGTACCAAAGCTAGTTTATTTCTTTTTCACACAGGTGTACTCTGCCAACTAACAGTGAAAGTCAGCAATTATGGTCTGGTTATGAACTGTTTAGTTTCAGTGATAGGTACGTGGTAATATAATGTGAATGTTCGCAAGTGATTTTTGTAAAAGTAAACTGAAATATAAATAGATAATTTCGTCGGTATATTTGTTTTATCAATTTTCATATGTTTTAGTGCAAATGGCAAACCAATATTAGAACCAATTGAGAAGTGTACTCCCCACAATTTTCCAGTATACTCCCCACAATGTGACACGTTTTGCGCTTATATTCGCTGTATGGTGAAGGGAATACAATATGCATTCTGTCATATACATCTTTTCGTTGACAGATCCGTGTAAAATTCGACATTTTACAATTTCGGAGTAAAGATCACATGCTAAAGTTCCTAAATCCAGCTTATTGCGTTCGTGTGCGCGTTCGCACATATAAGAACTGACAGATTTACAGGTAGCTAATCCATTGATGAATTTTCTCTAAAATTTAGCGCACATCTACAATTTTAGTAATTAAACCATATGCCAAGTTTTATCAATCTAAATTTTGGTACGTTTCTGAGTAATCTCATTCACATACTCAAGGACGGACAGTCAAATTACTTTTGACAGATTTGATGAATATTCCATAGAAATCGTGAATTTTGGTGTCAAGACTACATTCAAAATTTTATATTTTCAGCTGTTCTCATTTTTGAGCTATCACATTCCAGACAGGTAGACATTACTCTGAAAATTTGTTTTTCGCACACGGGTATATTTAAAACGTGGAAATTTTTCGACAATTACTATATTTTCTCTTCTTATTTGTATACCCATGGCCGGATTAAGCCTTTTAAGGGCCCTTAGGCAATGCTAGTCATTGGGCCCCCTTTCCCCCTCCCTAATTTCCAAAATAATTTTTTTTTATTCATTTTAATTTAAGCTCTATGTAAGCAGTTTTTAGAAGCAAATTTTGACACAAACTGAAATTGCAAAAACATTTAATTGCAGATTTCTTTCAAGAGACTGGGTTTCAGTATATAGTAATATTTACAAAGTAATTTTAAAGTAAAGCGCATATTTTTTATAACTATGAAACGATATCATATAAAACTTGCAAAAGATAATTTTATAAGGAATGCTATTGGAATAATGTCCCAAAATTTAAACGATATTTGATTTTAATTTGAATAATTTCCACTGCATGGCATTTATAAATTAAACGAAGTACAAAATTAAATTGCTCTGGAAATACCTGAAAGAAAAATTGTGGGCCCTTAGACAGTTGCCTATTTAATACTCCAGCTCTGCTCATATGAGAAAGCAAAAAGGAGCAATCTAAGATAACTTGTAAAAATAATTAAATTTTTAAGAGTACAGGTTTCAATTATTTACTTTTTTGTATTAAACTAATTAGTAATGAATACGCAACTAAAAGTTTGACGATATGCTCCTTCCATCCAACTTCAATTGTATGATTTTCGAAAATCAAAGAATTGACTGTTTATGTCTTTCGAAATGCACGGAAACATATTAAATTTAACTCCTTGTTATCATACTGCATATTAAACCTAACAATAAAACCCTTAACTGATTTGTTTTGCCATCTATCAAATTAGATGGCATCTTCTATTTTGGGAATATGGTGTCATTTTAATTCAATTGAGAACCTAAAAGACAGTTCAAATGTTTATGGAATCCACGTAATTTTTGTACCGAATTATAACGTCTGTGAATGATTTTGATTCAGATTTTAAGTTTAAAATTGCGATAATTCAATGCACGTACGGCGTAAGGGCAAATAAGTTAAGGGATTAAAAGTACTGGTTGTTAGCAGTGTAAAACCCTAATTGTTGATTTTCTAATTTGAATTGAGATGCAAGACGAGTAATAAAACGTAACAATATTTAATTAGCGATCAAGAAGGTGGAGGTTGGTTCACCACGCTGCAGTTCCATTCAAACCACAACTGACATGGAGAAAAAAGTAACATTCTGAAAAGGTTTCACTAGAGACCAGCGCCATCTATCTGTAGGAATGTCGTAATTATCTTTGACAGCTTATTGTTGAAGGGAGTTCACTATTTATTTCCAAAGGGTCTTGTGGCATATGGGGCGTATTTTTTGTAAATTCGCGTTTAACTTTATTTGCTTCCAACCGAGTTCCTCAGAACACTCCTTATCTGAGCAGAAATTATTTTTTAAAAATTAAGTTCTCACAAATAATATTCAAAAAATTTTCGTATGCGTATATAAACTCGTTCGAGAAAACAGAAAATATAATCGAATATGGCAGCCTAATCTTCCATCTTGAATTAGAAACGTAGGAATTGCACCATACATACATTAAAAGATGTGACTTGTGACATTTTGGTGAAGTAAGTTCTTTCAGACCTGATAACTTCCTTTTTTAATTTCGAGAAAAAAATCTACTTGTATTACTAAAGTTTAATGGAGGAGTGGGTTTATTTTCTTTTAGGTTTTTTTTTCTACATCTCAATTAAAGTAGGAGTATTGTAATACGTAAAACAGAATGAGTTTCAAATTTTTCACATTCGCATGTCCTTGAAATTTGATGATAAAGGAAGTGTCAGTTTATAACCTCCCTTGGGTCCAAGTAACCTCAATAAGCGGATTACTTGAGCCAAAATTTTATTCATTAATTATATGAAAATAAAATTAAAACCCTTTAGCTTCTATCCAGCAGTTTGAAAATATATATTCATTGGAATGAATGTAAGTTTTCTTCCATTGGTATGCACATGAATTATCTTACTGCTTTCAACATTTTCATGAGATTACGAAACTTAATCGCGCCTATCAAAAACATTTTTTTTTCTAAATTTGTGTTGTGTTGGTATACAGAACGCCGCCCCATGCCCCCGTGCTTAATGCCATTACAGCACTCGTACCGGTTGAGTGGACATGGGACAAGTGTTGGTATACAAACGAATTATCTTCCATCACCCCCCACTGAAATCGAATTTGGAAACTTTACCAGCCTTATCAAAAGATTGGTTTCTAAATATAGGACCAAAGTGCTTAAAATTATTGCAATCTGAAACGGCTGATGGCTAATAATAGAATCTTTTAAGTGATATTTGCTAAAAATAATGCAACTCGATGCGTAAAGACACACCTCCGGCACATTTTTAGCTTTAGACTTTAAAGTTTTGCTGATGCTCGATGTGTTATTCGTTGCGTAAGGACACACCTCCATCTTCCTTTAAACTCTGGACTTAAAAAAAATTGCAAATACTATCATTTAAAATGTGCTTATCAATATTAACTGAAACTACATAAATACCGTCTTCTTCAACTTCCTTAAAGACGAATCAGCTGATTTCGGGTTCAACTTTCCTGATAAGAGTTTCATCATACAAACATTTTAACGCTTCATGTCATTATTTTAGCCTGCAATTATAGAAATTGATGGATTTCCGCATTATTTTTTGCAATAACTAATAGCTTATAAATAATAAATCAGACTCATTTTTTCTCGAAAAAAGATGCTGAGCTTTCATACAGCGTTTGGAAATTGCTTTGTTCTGCAGTGATCTCACCCCCTGAATTGCATGAATTTCTGTTGAAATCCGTATTTATTGCTGCGTATAACGATGAATTCATCAATTGAAAAGGAATTGATCATAACCAAGTACGCTAGGTGAGGTTATTTTATGTTTTCTTTTATTTCATACTTGTGTAAATACAAAAGTATGATTTGTATTGATCATTTTAATGTGTCAGAAGTTAGTTGTGAAATGGTCTAGTCCAGTGGTTCCCAACCTATGGACCACGGAACGCTAGTCAACTGACGAAGTCAGGGGAACTTCAAGATCTGTCACTCGTTTTTTGTTTTATAAACAATATATTTTTAATCATTTTACAGTAAGCTTTACTAATTACTGACATATATGTTCATATAATATTATATCCTCCTGGCCATTATAATTGTTGGATTTCTATATAGAATTGTCTTTTACAAATCTTTCCCGTGTTATTTTAATTTTAAGTGTAATATATTTTTAATATTAGTTCTTAAGGAGTGTTGACAATTAGGGTTTTGCAAAGTGAACATAATATTTAATTATGCAGTTACTAACATTTATTACAGCCAATTGAATAACACTTAAAAGCTGAACAGTTTAACCTTTTCTCTGTTGTACTTAATCTGAATGATTTATTTATTTCCGCTCCAACTTTACTGTAAAAAATTTCCTCTATTTGCGATTTTTTAATTCAGAAAGAAATTAGATTAGTAATAAAGTTTAGGGAACTACGCACATACATTTTGCAATGAAACATCTTCATTCTTGAGATTCCGCATATTGGTGTCTTAAAATATGTACATTTCTTGCATGTTAAAAATTGCATTAATCAAAGCGTAAATTGTTTCAAGAATTTTATGAACTGTCGCAGTTCATAAGTGAATGATATTTATGAATGAATTTTATGAACTGTCACAGTTTATAAGCAACAATTCATTCCTTGAAAAAAATTTTGGGAACTTTTTATTCTTTTTTCTCTATTGAAAATATGCATTCCTAATGCTAATATGGTAATGCAATATAAGCTTTCGTTATTATTACAGTGGAACTTGGATAGTTTGAAAGTTTTTAATTCAAATTCGTCTGTAATTAAAATTATTTCTCTAGTCATCCTTTGATTTTCCTTTATACATAATGTTAAAATATCGTATAGAATTTTTTTTTTTTTTTTTTTTTGCTTAGTTCGAACTGAAGATTGAAAGATTATAATTTTTTTATTTTTACATTTCTGAATTGTTTTCGTTAGTTAACTAAGCTCGTACTTTATGTCCATAGTGATCATGAATAAATAAAATTTTAAGGCTCTTAATTCAATCGAGTAACTTAACTGTTCTACAATGTATCCCATCAAAAAAGCAATAAAAAATTTCTAACTTTTTGAATTTTTGAAAATTAATATTTAAGTATTAAGTAGGTAAGTTTATCAAAATTTTTAACAAAAAATATTATCAACTTATTCATTAAAATGTAATATTTTTTATTTATTCATTACTAGCAGCCTTCGGAGACCAGCTTGATCGCCGGAAATAAAATTTCAACTGAATCTCTTATGCACAATTTTATATTGATGGTTCCCTTAACAAAGAAATTTTAAACTTCAAATTGCTACAGACATTTAACCCGCATTCATTTCGTAGGATTAATCCTTGTCTACATTAACGTAAAATACGCATTTGATTTCAATATTAAATTGGCGCGTCACATTTTACGTCCAGCAGCATGCTAATTGGCTTAGAACACGCTGATAAAAAGAATTAAAGAATAGCAAAGATAATCTTTCAGTTTACTGGATTATTTCTTTATAAACTTACTATTTTGAGGACAACCTTTACAGATTTCACAGAAAGATTGAACAAATAAAAGAAGAAAGTGAAGCTCAGTAAGATATTTTCTAAGCTTTCAAAAATGGAAGAGAAACACGCGATTAACTATTTGTTTAAACAATGAAAACGGTTCGAAATGCATTGCAACAATGAAAAGTATTGTTGTAAATTATACCAAAAAAATATTTTTTTTAAATTTATTAAAATTGGAGAAAATTCGTTCGACAACTTTGTTGATATCATTGAAAATTTACTTTTTTTTTAAATTTTCAGATGGTTTAAAATAATTTTTGGGCAGTAATATTTTCGGAAGTTATTAAGAAATAGGAAGTTAATTATTAATTATTTTTGGAGGTTAATAATCAATTTAAATTTTTAAATTTTTTAAAAAAATTTAAAAATAATTAAATTTCAAATTTTAATTAATTTTTAATTAATTAAAATTTGAAAAAAGGGATCCGAAGTGCACATTCCCACCTTTCAAAGTATATTTGTGCCAAATCTCGTAGCTCTGGGTCTAGCGGTCTACCCTGTAGAAAACCAACACACCGACACACACACACACACACACATTCTTCTTTATTATTATTAAAGATGTATTATTTCTTAAAACTTAAATAAATTGGGGTTATCCCAAATTGTTTCCATTTGGGCCCCGCATCTCCTAAGGCCGTCCCTTCCACGCCGACCCACTCATCTGCAGGGTATGGAACTTATTAACGGTCGACGAGGAAAAGTTATAGAAAATCAATTAAAATTTTTTAAAAATTAATCATTAACAAATAAATTTTTGAAATTTTAAGTTAATCATTTATAAATCAATAAAAATTATGCTGCCCTTAATTCAAAGTGAAAGCAATTATATGTTAAAAGACAGACATGTATTTAAATCAATGAAATAGTACTTAACTTGAAATAAAAGAATATTTAGGGCAAATAAAAACATACATTCATAAAAATTTATGAATATTACTTTTTAAAAATTTCTGTCTATTATAAAGTTTCTCCCTTTACTAATCTGTTAAAATGTATTGGTCCTTTTTACCTTAGAAGCATTTAACGTTGTAAATGAATCTGGACACTAGTGGTTCCAAAAGACATTTTCCAATAAAGAAAATAATACCAAATCCTATGTTTTGTAACACACGTATTATTTTTCCCAGTTAATGATGCCGTACAGGTATTGTTCAAATAGTGAGATAGTTTTGCTAAACCTCTAATATATCACAAGTAAAAGACTTTGTAATTATTTCTAGTTACAGACGTTAAAATGCGTCATTTCATGGGAAAACCTATCTATAAATTAAAAGCAAAGAAAATCCTAAATTAGCCAAATTCTTTTAAATAAAGGAAAATTATTTTCTTCATTGTGTTTAATTTATTTTCATAGGCATTGGATCCGGTAGAAAAAGTATGGTCTATGCTTTCATTAATATTTTAATTTTAAATATGGTGACCTTTCCGTCTGCATTTCGGCAGGAACTATTTAGTTATATTACACTTTTCAGCTGTCGTGAACGCCTTAAGAAATGCTATTTAGCTAATTGAGGAAGTTGAGAAGTTTTCAGTAATATTTTGACTTTAACCTTGCATTGTGTTTTCCTTTGTTTATCTCTACATTCTCTGTATGCTAATGGAATCCAAGATTTCAACGAATTTCTCTGTTGTATGTAATAAGTATATTTCCCTTTCGAAAAAATAAAGCAATTTAGTTTCTTACAAAGTTCTTCTGTTTAGTTTTTTTCAGAGTTTACTCTGTAATAAAAATTAGTAGAATTCAGATTCCCAAGCATTACAAAACCAGTTGTCAGAAATTAAGAACACTTTAAAAAATCCTATTAAAATTCTTCATTTATACATACTCAGCACAAAACTTGTTTTTCTTACTTTTAAAAGCATTTTCTATTATTAATCAACATATTAAAGCACTTTCCACCATCAAAATTTTGTTTCATAAAATATTTTAACTGTTTAAGTTTGAGTAGTGTTATTGAAGGACTTTACTCGCTACTTCTGAATTATTATAAACAAATAAAATACACTATTTCGGTTTTCTCCTTCAAAAAAAGTTGTGGACATCTGTACAAATGATTGCAAGAAATGAGGAATAAATAGGATTTTGTCTTAATTTTTAATAAAACTGATTAATTAATAATCTGAACTGCTTAATTGAAATTTATCTCCTAAAAATTTCCTTCTTCAAGTCAAAAATATGCTTAGCAGATAATTTTACTAATCGTTAGAATAGTTCCAAATTAGGTCGAATTATTCCAAATTAGGTGGGAAAACGTACAAAAAAATAGTAGTGATGCCAATATGAATAACTGCTAACGTCAGGGCTAAGTTCTTCAAAAAGTTTTTGATATTAGAAGCTTGATGTGAAACATTTACTGAATAGGAAAAGCAATTTATGCCGAATGTTTTCAAATCTTAAAACGTTAATAAATTACGATATTTTTATCTTTGAAATTTAAGTTCTGGAAAAAGATTTATTGCCATTCTCTTAAAGAATTGTAGATTCGAAATTTAAGAGACATATGATTCGGTTAACCTGGAGTTTAAGGTGCGTACTCACTTCGTTTCCCTTAAGCTCGCCAATTGTTTGTCGTCAGGAGACAGAGTGCCAGAACATTTGTTTTAGATGAGATTTAAAAAAATTTTCGGCATCGTTTGCGCATGCGCCGAAAGTTATTTGTTTACCAATCTATGGCGCATGCCCTTAATTTCGCCTCATTTCCATTGGTCCACTGTCTGCTCTCTTCGATTTGATTGGTCGGCGTACGAATTTGAAAAATACTTCGTTTTTTAATTCTTGATCATTTACCAAACGATTTTTTTCAATAACCGTTCGCTTCTCTACTGAAGATTTTTGTTCATCGAATTTACTGATTCTCTTTCTCTGTGTTGCTGATTATGGCTTCCAAATATCGAACAAGGAATGTTTTTTTATGGAAACAGTGGTTTCCTTGCTACGCTTCATCGTCTTCAGACGTCGTGCTTTTCCTGTGTTCGTGCCTTCCCTGTTTGCTTCGTTTGTCAATGAAAAAGTGAAGCAACGAGGGGCCTGCTTTGCTGAAAGCGAATCCGCTGATGTTTTTTTAAGTTAAAAAAATAGCCCGGTGCACACTTGCAATGCCGAAGGCATTGCGTGCTCAATCTCTCGTTTTGTGATGCCTTAGACATGGAATGAACAGGAGACCTATAAAAAATTCACTGAGTACTTACTGAGTGACGAAAGTGGGGTGAATGAAATCATTTTAAGATGAAGCACTAAGTAGTAATAATTACAGAACAAGTGTTTGGATTTAGCTATCATCCATTAATTATTTTAACAAAAGACAAAAAGCTCTTACACTGTTTTAAATTAAGTTTAAAAATGTGTTATTATATCCGCATATAGGAAATTTCTTTAGCTGCAATTTACTTTAATAATTTTGTTTAAAAATAAGGTGAGGGTAATTTTTTTCGTTGTTGTTGTACAAAGGTTGCCTAGATTGGATCAATAACAGTTGCCTAAATTGGGCAATTTAAATCAATGGGATTATTATCTTAAACTACAGGAACAGCTCAGAACGTAGTTTATCGTCGTTAGAAGCTCTCATAAATTGGAACTGGAAGAGGTCAAAGCAAAAATAAAACAATAAAAGGACACTATAGACATGAAATATTGGATCAAAAAGTATAAAAATTTAGGATATGCATCATCTGTATAATTTGTGAGGAAACAAATGTAAAAGGGGAGGTCATACAGAACATAAAATGTCATACTTGGGACACCGCGAATTCACAGATGAGAGGCTGCCGTATAAGTAAGCTGGCTCTCGACAACCCGATGGTACATTAATAGTGGTGTGGCTCTTAGGGCCCATCTCCGAAGACAGGTCATACTCCGTATAAACGGGGGGTTGTTGCACTAGCCGCTCGTAATGGAGGCTATAATGCAGGAACTTCAGTGCTCGACTATGCTCTCGTGGTGGCCGGTCATTCATTGTAGACCCGGATGCTAAGGCAAGGCGGGGTGATGTTTCTTCTGGCTTACCCTGTTTAAACATTTATGTGTAGAATTTCCACTCTAATCGTGTTCCAATATCTAATTTCTAAACCGTTAGAAACGAATTTATTGGGTAGAGATAACCAATGACTTTAGTTCAATTGCTACGCGATATTTCATTTAAACTTCACAAATCATCCTAATCAATGTGTAAGGTCATTCAAGGTTAATGAGTGCCGTTCCTACTAAAGAGAGAAAAATTAGGGAGAAAAAGAAGGAACCCTGTGTGGTGTTTCTCCGGTCAGGAACACAAGAACCAAAAAGAAGCGAAGCTTCAGGGCACAGAAATAAAAAGCATGATATGAAGGAGCTTCTGTTGTCGCCGTAGCAATGATGGAGAAAGAAAAAAGGGATTTCTAGGATTGCTAAACTCTTGCATAGTGGTTCGAAGTACGGAGACAATAAAAAAAAGAGAGATATGTTTATATGGTGGCCGATGTGTCAGTGACTCGCGAGAGAGCAAACGAAAATCAACGAAAGACGCTGCAGCAAAAAACTGTTTAATTAAGTTTAAAGTTACTGTCTTACCGGCAGGAGAAAAACCCTCAGCAGGGTTTCTTCAAATAGACGAGTCAAAGAAAAGGAGGGATGCAGATATAAAACCAACTGCAACATTTAACGACCTAAGCACACTTCCGTTAGGCGAGGAATTCGTTTTCGAACGAATTACAAAGAGAAATGAGACTTGCGTCGGTTCTATTTACACCAAATGAAATAAAACCCTTTCCTTCACCCCCAAAATGCAGTGGAATATCCCGTTCCCATAACGACAGCCACAGGCATGTCTGGTGTCTAGGGTTTTTCACGTGGCGGTAATACTTTCTTATAAGTACTTTCACTTGAAAATATTCTTAACGCGAACAACGCAGCAACATCAACTAGTGATCTATAAAACTCAATCGGAAACTGATTATTTTTAATGTTTCTTGTCTTTAACAGGCACCTTCAGCGTGTCTGGGAAGCCCCAAGTAACTTCTTTCAAAATCTTTGGATAACAATATACGAATGGTTCGGATGCGATGATTATGCCACAATAGTATGGGGTAATTATTACTTTCATATTGTTTATTATTGTTGTGTATGTTTTTTCGGTATTTTATATAAAGTTTAGGAATATGCTACATTTCAGACTTTTAAGAATGCTCTGCATTATGAGCAAATCATAATAGCAATCTGAAAGCTCTTATTTCCATTAAGGTGTAAAACTATAGGAGAAAGTAATTTTATTAAAGGCTTTCTTGAATTTAGAATTTTGTACAAACTAAAGTAAGATTTTGTACACAATTAAGTCACGGAAAACGATTTTGTGTGCAGTTATTCCAAACTTCAGAGCTCACAATATTTTTTTAAAAAAAAGATACTTTCTTGAACAGTTGAATTTGATCGAATTGAATTTGCTTTTTTTTTGCTGAAAAACGTTCTTGAGTTCTGTTATTTGCAATGAAAGCATTTATTTTCTATGTGTATGCCATTAAAAACGACACTGTCAATACAATCGCGTAATCACACAAATTGACAACCTAAATTTCTTAAAATTAAATTAATTTTTTTACTTGCTGCGATGAAAAATCATTCTTCTGTTCGATAAAAATATTTTTTGCATATGTAGGTCATTAAGAATGGCAAAATCAATACATTTGCATTGTCGGGAACGAGTACTGTGACTGACGGAAAGCAGATTGACCGTCCGAAGTACTCAATCTGGTAATGACTGCCAATTCGTCGCATAACAAGCAACGCCACCTATCTCAGGTCTTTGAAATTTCAAAGAGGAAAAAAATAATGAATTTTTCTTAATCAATAACGGATATTTCTGGGTTTTTTTCATCACATCTGATAGGAACATACGGAATTATGATTACATCAGATTTTTTAAAAAAAATTCAGAAATATCCGTTACTGGTTGTAAAAAAAATTCAGTATTTCCTTCCTCTTTGAAATTTCAAAAAAGTGAGATAGGTGACGTTGCTTGTTAAACGACGAATTGCTCCTTCCTGACATATTTCATGACAGAAGTTTTAAAAATCGCGGACGAAACAAGCGAATGTCTTACGCTTTGTTTTCTAAGCATTCGTGCGCACATGTTATGTCTTAATATCAAATCGATGTTGTTCGACAACTTGGGTAATAGATAATTCTTCCAAATATCGCACAGTTTTCGATAGTAACACGCTAACTCCCGATTTCTCCGCTAAGAGGCGTTGCAAGTCTCCTTCAACAGCGCACAGCCACTTTGGAATAGAACCTTGCGATTAAAAGTAACGGGGCGAGAAAGAATTTAACGGGACACTCTGTATTTTTTGTTTTCAATTTTTCTAGTTTAATGATATAAATATCATATTGTGAACAAACATAGATGAAGCAATGTAAATTACTCATCAAATTTTGGATATCAAATAAGTTACATTTTATCGCATGAAGACTCTATGAGAAATTGAAATACACCTTTAGCAGAAAGTTACAACTCTGAATTCGCTAAAAAACAGAGCCAAGAATTTCCACAACTGACTTTTCACCTTCCACACAGTCCATACTAAGAAAATTGACTTAGAAACGCTTAGGAAACTGATTGAAAATCCCACTGACTCAATTCACACTAAGAAAAACCGTAAAATACCAAGAAATTCATAATTCACATTTTCATGGAACATTTACTAAATTCGACATCGTTTGCCGCAAAATGCACTCCAGATTTCACTTTTATTTTAGGCATTGCCTGGTTAATTTCTAAATTTATCGTAGTGACCAGTAGTTAAAGGTGTTTGCAAAATTTGGCAAACTTCTATCAAAGGACCGGAATTCTCTTGTGTGTGTAGGGAAAAAGATATTTCAAAATAGTAATGACACTTAACAGAAGAGAAAATGGAACGTATTGATGCTATTTGCTTTCTCTTAGAAAAGATTCTTATTTTACAGAAGTAAATACTGTTATAGTTAACACTAAACGTACTGACAATTAATATATATCTATTCGTACAAACAGGTCAAATGACCGGTTTTCAGATAAAAACTTTGCTTCTGCTAATTAAATGTAGAAAATATTGATTTTAGAAAGGAAATATTCAATAAAGTAAATTTAAAGTAATTATTCAACAAAAAACAATTTTGTGGAGTTTCAATAAAGTTATCTTCTG
Source organism: Araneus ventricosus (assembly GCA_013235015.1). Lineage (NCBI taxonomy): Eukaryota > Metazoa > Arthropoda > Arachnida > Araneae > Araneidae > Araneus > Araneus ventricosus. The sequence continues at coordinate 16,466 of BGPR01012780.1, read as the reverse complement.
CACCGATAAACAAGAATCGTTATCTGTGTTTTTGCGGATTTTGACGAAGACTAGACAGATTTGTACAGCGAATGAAAAAATGTTTTTTTTATTTATATTGAACTTACCACGAAACAGTCTATGCAGGAATGTACATCAAATTGATAAGATATGTTAAACTTGCATGTGTAATCAGATAACCTCATAAGGCAATAAATTTTTCTCCCCGTCAAATGACCAGTCCTGGTAAGTAACTGCAGGCCACAAGAGTTTATCAGAATTAACAAAGAAAAATAAATAATGAAAAATTATTTGTATATATTTAATAGAAAAAGTCATGAAGACGAGTGTAAAAAAGGAATACTTTATGCGAATTTTCTAATCAAAAGTTTACAACCGGTCATGGTACGTTTAGTGTTAATATTACTGCTTATCCACAATTCTTAATTTTTTTTACTGACTTTTTAAAAGAAATAAGGTCTGCTAAAATTTTAAAAAAATTTAGATTGTTTAATTTGTTTTTTTATTCTTATAGCTGGACAGCAGAAGTAAAAGTTGGTTACGATTGATAAAAGGTAGATAGAAGTTAGTTATAGAAGTATATAGTTAAGATAAGATAGATTATAGAGCTATATATCTATCATATTAAGATAGATATATAGTTCCAAAGAAGCAGATAATATCTAAAATTTAAAGAAAAGAAATCATGTTTTCAAAATAATTTCTTAACAATACAAATAACAAAAATCATTCTAAAATGTGATAGTATTTTGTTTCATTTTAGGTTCCTTTATAATAGCAAACCTCGCCTATTGGATTCCAGGAATATGTTTCACGTTAATCGATTTGACTGGAAGGCCAGCGTTTATTCTGAAATACCGAATACAAGAAAAATCTCCTTATCCGGTAGATTATGTTATTATAGAGTAACTACTTTATCGTATTTTGTGTACTTCCTGCCTACAGAAATCTTGATCTTAAAAAGTATAAGAGCTGTATAAGTACCTAAAAAATTCTAAAACAACTATGTTTTCACAGCAGAATGGAATTACAGACTATTCATTGATAATGCAATCCACTATACAGGGTGGTCTTAAATTATTGACCCATTATAAAAATTAATAGAAAATGTTAGGAAATTCTGCATTTTAAGCTAAGAAGCTTGCATTTTTTCTAAATTGTCTCTCGTACCTTTATTCCAAGAATTGAAGCATTCTTTCTTTAAGATTTTCACGTCATTTATTTAAACTGATCACTTCACTTGACATCCATATTTAGCAGCTATTTAATTGGAATCGTATGACGTTGTCTATCCGATTCCCGCTGCTGATATGTAGATCTGATTATTAACAGAGTATATATACTTGTCTATACTATGCCATTTTAGAAAGAGAGAGAGAGGAAAGAGAGAAAGAAAGGAGGTACAATCCTCAATGCATTCTCTCCTCGGAGAGACTTCAGTGCCATGTAAGCTGCCACTGTATCTATAAGATGTAGGGAAGGTATGAACCTTGTTAAATGGAAATGCTATCTGTAAATATGTTCTTAATTGTGGTCGTCTAAATAAATGTTTTTTATGCGATTCATCACTTCTGAAATGCTCTATCTCATAGAAATTCCACTGCATGCAATAAGCCAGGACGCTTTTAGCTCATTATCCAGCAGCTCTTCATAACTAGTGTTACTCAAGCTGCCTGTCTCTACCTTACGAGACTAACAAGTGATATTATCAAACTCGCTTCCTGTGCCTAACAGAAAAAACCTAAAAAGTAGCAACTTAGGCTTTTTTTAAATGAGAAAGTAGCTGAAAAAGTTGGTTTTTTTTCAGATAGGAACGCGGCGTTAATGCGCACTAAATCTGAGCAATCCAAAGCAAGCGTCAAAATGGCTATCGTGCAGCAATCTGGTACGCCTCTGGTTCCACGAAAGCAAATCAATTGTGAAAGTTCGAAGAATAATTCGGTTAGAATATCAAAATTGTTAGTCTCGTACTTTCTACTGCAGAGTAGCCATTTTGACACTTGCGCAGATTTAGTGCGCTGTAACGGCGCGTTACCTAGCTAGAAAAAAACTTTTTCAGCTAATCTCTCATTAAAAAAAAGGAAGTTGCCACTTTATAGGGTTATTTTTATTAATTTTTTAAATGGGTCCATAAATAATTTATTACAATCCTGTGTTTATTAGAGTAGGATAAATTAAAAGATTTTCAGTGGGTTATGACAAAGTGTCCATTGTAACCAATCAATCATAATAGATGTTCTGTTCGGAATACCGTTTTGTCTCTGCTTACTTTTCTAAAGAAAATAAGTACGAAAAAATTTTAAGATGCCTCCTTATCTTTGCTTAATCCTTACACGCGAAAATATTATTGCTATTTCAAATTATTTAAAGTAATAAGCCACTGTCAAGCGGTGGCGGGAAGGGGTTAAAGACATTAAGGTTACAACTCATTTACTAAAAGCCAAGGATATTTTCTATATTACTTATCCATGTCATGATTTTGCGTTCAAATTACTTAATTTTAGTGTAACTTGAAATTGGCATACATTTAAAAATATGTATATTCTTTAACCTACAACACGTGCATCGTGCAATTTTTGCTTTTTAAATCCTTAATGAAGTCAATGTAACAATTAATTTTAAATACAAAAATCTCTTGGACACGCTTAAATGTCTCAAATATCCTTTATCATCTTAAATCGATTGAAATATTAAAAAGTATCCCAAATGGGTGGTGCTGTCTTATTAGGACGTAAATTAAAATTAGGGCAAGGGGTTAAGATTTTCATTATGCTGATATTTCGCGAAAATAAAAAATAATAACTGAAATACATATATTGTTTCACTGTTGTTATTTTATTATTTCACATTTTCAATAGTATATTATTTGCAAGTATAGTAAGTATATATATATTATATATAGTATATATAATTTTGATTACAGAAAGAGTAGCTTTATTTGATTTTCAGGTTTAGGGATATTGGAATTTTTGTATTTAGATTTTGTACATTACTATAACTGATATATTTTATTTTTTTATGCTTTATACTATATATAGTTGTGAGAGTAATATAGTTCATAGATTTGTTTTAGTATTACATGTGCTCTTTGCATGTGCTTTATATATTTTTGTTTAATTAATAAATTTTTAGTTTTTACTTGCATTTTTGATATGTTTTGTTTATTTGTTTTGAATGTTCATATATAACAGGTTATATTTTGGTTGATATTACTAATATATATATCAAAACAAACAAATAATAACATATTTATTCATAAGTAAAAGAACAAACACATCAAACATTCATTTCAAGAATTTCAATTGATTACAAATCTATTTTAAATTAATCCAATAATCAAAATTATTTAATTAATGCCAAAAGTACCTATAGAAAGTTTTTTGAACATATATTAATTCTATTACTATTAAGACTAAATTAATAATTAAAAAAGACAATCCAAAATATGAAGTTTTCAACAATTTAAGTGATCAGCTCGACTTTGGAAGAGCTTGTCATTTTAAATCTTGATTTTATTTCCGCAAAACCATTAATGGGACCAGTTGTTAAAAACATAAAGGGTAAATTACCCTAAATATGCAGAAGAGGTAGGGAGAGAGTCTTAACCCTAAACTACAGATTATAAAGAAAAATATCTAACATTTATTAAACAAACATAAAATATTTCGCATTATTCTAAATTGCACAAAATCAATTAATTCTACATCTAAGATATACCTATATTAAGAAGGAATTAGTGAATGAAAGTGTGAGAAATTCATTTTACCGCCACAAACAAATCTATCAGCTATTAGCCGCTCTTCACGATTCAATACATAGTCCGCATAAAATATCCCATATTCTTGAAAATTAAAAATTGGTCTTAAATTTAATTAAAATGTCATATATAATTTAAAAATAGAGGCAATAATTTACAAATCTACATTTTAAAACCTACAAAATTTTTAAATAATTTTATGGAACAAATTTTAGAGGAACTATTAAAAATTAGTGGCTCCAATTCAAAATCGAGACAATCAAAGCTTTTGTTTGATCAACAAGTGCTAGATCAGTGGAAGCAGAACTGTTTTGACAAATTTATTGCTCAGTGGCACTGAGCAACATTTATTTTTACTGTTATGGCATGATAAAATACAGAGTGTCGGAAAATTATCTTTAAAGTTAAAAAAAAATCATTAAAAAATGTGAACAAAAATACTCTTTTCCGGTTTTTTTATTCAATAAATAACGTATAAAAGTTTATTTATTGTTTTTTTAAGTTATCATGTCATTGATATATTACATTCTTGTTTCAATTTGACTTCGCAACAACGAAATGTAGCAAGTTGTTTCACGGGTTTTCGAATTATCACAGGTTTAACGTAAATTTTAGACCCTACCCACTTAAAATCCCCCTTCATGATCGACAGTCGAAGACTGGAGTTAGAAAACGCAGTAAATGCCGAACTTCTACTTTTACAGAATTAATTTTACGAAATGCAAATTTTAGATTCAGGCATCGCAGTACTTATGCTAATGGCATCATCACCCAACGCGTTTATCTACTACACTGGTGTCCAAAAATAATGCACAGTTTTGAAGATGCTACAAAATTGAAGCTAATATGGATACGCAATCAGTTGCTGAGAATCGTGGGACATACTATCGTCGGAACTCACATTTTACTGTGAAGATTTGGTCACGAAGGCAATTAGAGGGGCCACCAGAAAGGGATGAAGGCGAAAATGTGGCTTGACCCATCCTGTTTCACAAAAAGCTGATAACGAAATGCAATTTTCATCAATGGTTATATTTCATGTACATAATATTTATATACATTTTTGTAAACACAGCACAAATATTCGGGAAGATATAAAAATTTTCTTCAAAAACCCTAAATTTTTCCGCGTGTTTTTTACTTATAACATGCAGAGTTTTCTACTAAATTGTACGATTACAGAATATTTGACAGTATAAAAAGAAGTATTGTATTAAAATTTGAATTAAAACATTTGAATATTACAGGAAATTTGAGCATTTATAGTAAATAATTTATTACTTCACATGTGCGAAGCGTAGCGTAATTTTTTTTATATAACTTCAGAGCAGGATATATAGGGCAACTTATATAAAAATTGCAGTTCAATACCATTAGTTTTCAGAAAGATATCGGCAATACAACTCGGTGAATTTTGGTACACTCTAAGAGAAGCTTAATGATGAGGGAACTTGCACAAATTTATATATTTTAAACTTGAATCTTCGAACAGTAATATTGAGTTTTATGAAAGTTGAATATCCTGAATACTCATGTATACTTATAAGTTAAATAAATAATTTAAATTACAGTTCGACGATTACTATTCGAAGATTCAAGTCAATATTCCGTAATTATGTATTATATTTACGAGACAGTCTGTTGTCCATAGAATCTAGTTAGAAATCTCTTACGGACACGATGTTTTGTCTGCAACTTATATACACGCACTGAAATAAAAATATCAAAAAAGAATTTCTATATTTTCTTTAGGTTTGTTTTTTGTAATCATTTTTTGAAAGATACTTTTCGAACACCCTGTATTTTTGCATCATACAATTATCCATCCATCAAGGTTTAATGAGTTTTTAAATTTATGTGTGATATAAGTTTCCGTCTTTTTTGCAGGTTCCATTCAACCGAGTACTGAAAGCTCTCGCTCTAGTAGTTTTTAACCAAACTGTGGTATTATTCTTAACAAAAGTTTGGTGTTACCATATGATGGTTTGGAGAGGCTTTGAAAACGGAAAAACTCTTCCTACATTCCAAAGACTTATGCTGGAGCTTGGATTTTGTGTAATCATAGAAGAAATACTGTTTTATTATTCACACAGGTTTGTAATTCTAATTTATACAATATCTTGCTTTAAGTTATTTTCTAATTTTTTTCCGATTCTTTATAAGACATTAATCTAGACCTTCACGAGAGAAGCGCTCCAGTGCATTTTCGAATTTTCAGGCCATTCAATGAGGTGGGTCGTTCACTGGTCGGACTGCAAACCTATCACCTTCGGGTACTCCGATCCCCTAAGGCTACTGCGCCTACTCCTGCCCCGCTTTCAAAATGGGTCCCTCCCCGCACTCCCCACACTCCCTCTCAAGTGGTTTTCGCTTTTTGGGGGGGAGCATCTTCCCGAAGATTGTATTTCACTTTTATGACTTAATAAGCCGAATGGAAAATGAACAACATTGGATTTCCGAACTTTTTCCCGGTCTACACAAATTCTCTTTGGATTTTTGTATTGGCGAAGAATTTGGAGCGATGTGCGCCTAATGGAGTGGAATGGTACTATCGTGAATGTCCCGCTTAAGGTTATTGAAAATTTAGACTGCAAAAATCTGCAACAGCAAATCATATCTATTCTGGAATAACACAATCTGCAAGGGGGAAATTGAAGTTGAGACCAAACACAGTGGAAACGTGCAGATGAATGTTAGACGGCTTGTGTTACTAAGTTTGAAATGTCCTATAACGTCACATGAATTGAATCCATTACCTTTTCAAATGTCGATACAAGCTAAAACCTAGAATGCAGTTGAGTTTCGATTAACGCGGTATTTGAATTAAACGCTTTTGCGCATACGAACACGAAATTAAAGCAAAACTTCAATTAACCGTAACCATCCGGACCAGGGCTGTGACGGATAACCGAATAGATGGATTGCAGATATATCTTTAATACACAAGTCTCCCACATAAGTAAAGTGATTTCATTATTTGCTTGGGAAAATAAAATACTTTAAAAGTGAATAATACACACATATTGTATTTAATTTTGCAAAACGATCCATATAAACTTGAATATAAGAGTAGTGATGTACAGAAATGACGGATTAGATTTTTTTAGATGATGGCGGATAATAGAAACTGCCGGTTAAATGAGTGACGGTTAATCTTAGTTTTACTGTACTGTTATTTAAATCACATTTGAAATTCAGTCTTAGAAGATGAGGTTAGGGGAGGTTAATTCAAATTTTTTCAGAATCTAAAATTTGTCTTAACTACTGTTCAAATGAATTCAAGTATGCTTGTTTAATATAATAATATATTTAGACTAGCATACCTTCTATAAAATATGGGATGTAATTATGCGCGTTATGCACAGAATACAATGCTCTACAACAGGGTAAACCGTTGGATCTAGAGGTATAAAATTTGGCACGTAATAATTTCTTGTGTAGTCTTTCTGTAAGAAAGGGGTTTTTCAAAATTTTAATTAGATTTTTGATTAATTTAAAATTAACAGAAATTTTAATGTTTCTCCTCAATAACTTCTGAGCATATTTACTGCACAAATCATATTCAAATAAAGCTTTTCAGCGATATAAATTTTTTAAAAATTTTAATAAATTTTTGAAAATTAATTTTAAACACAGTTTGTAATATTTTTATTGTTGTTATCGAATTCAAACCAATTTTAGTGCTTCATAAGAACTTTCACTCGCATACTTTTGCCAATGTTAAAGTCATGATTTAAAGTAAGTGCTTTCTTTGGGAATTAACTTCAAAGCAGAATTTTTACTTAGCTTTTATTAACTTAATAATGTGTCTAGGCCGACATCCTTTCTGTAAATTACGTGATATAAAAACCGTTACTCACAGAGTTTAATGGCTGATGTAATCAAGCCAGTCGAATCAAACCTAAAATATTATCATCAGAGGCGGATTTTGACAGTATAAGGCCAAAGGCGCAAAATTGTTTTGAGGCTCTAATCTTTCCTAAAGTCGTAACTTTACCTTCAGATTAGCACTGCTATTGTTGTCGAATATATTTTGAGGCCCCCCAGGATCTTAAGGTCCGTGGCGAACGCCTCTATCACCTGTGCGAAAACCCACTACTGATTATCATGCTACAATGTTTCAGACTAGATGTTGAAATTTAAAGAATCCTTGTTGTTGTTGTCTAGCATTTATCCATATTTTAAAATGTCTGCTTTTCAGACTTCTCCACCACTCCTTCTTCTACAAGTACATTCACAAACGCCACCACGAATGGACTTCTCCAATAGGGATCGCAGCACTCTACGCCCATCCGATAGAGCACGTTATCTGCAATCTCTTGCCCGCATTCTTCGGTCCTTTCTTGCTCGGCACTCATATAACGGTGTTCTGGCTCTGGTACTGCTTGGCACTGTTGACGACTCTAAATGCCCATACAGGATTCCACCTTCCGCTCCTGCCTTCGCCCGAAGCCCACAATTTCCACCATTTGAAGTAAGCATTCAAGTTCTTAAATTACCGGCAATGTATGAAATACCAGCGACGATGTATCGGCGATGTAAAGAATGATTATTTTTAAACTGATAATACTCAGATCTATCTATAGCTCGATCTACCATATGTCACCATATTTGGTAGGAGGACTAATGACGACATGGGAAAAAAAGACTCCGTGAAGCTTTCTTCCTCCACGTAGAGATAAACCATTTCTCTGAAGACTGATAGCTCTAAAATGAATTGCGTTAGATTGTTGATGGATTTAAATATTACTTGCAAATTTAAATACATAAGTGATTATATTTATGCATTCAAAAATGTTGGGGCACTGCAGTTCCACAGTGCCTATGCACCAGCAGCCCCTACATGCGAGAACCTCTAGTCAGAATATTCGTATGTATAATACGGCATGAAAAATAACCGGCGGGAGTGGTATCCCCTAAACTTTCTTTTATACTCTTAACACATGTAGAGAAAAAATGAGCTAAAAGGCAATAAAGCGAATAAAAACCCATAACGCAGTGGGGAAAAAAATAAGCTGAACGTCATACCACGATTTCCGAAGGTCGTCCAACGCGGAAGTGGAATTAGAAGCCGGCGTGATTACCAATAGGGCTGGGTGTAAGATAAAGAAAACGAAATTTGCAATTTGAACGCATGTTTTTAAGCGATTGACTCAAAAATTGGACACAAATCTACCATTAAGGTAAGATGGCCACATACCAAATTTCCGTCATCAAAGTAATTTTTTAAAGAAGTTATTGCTTTCAAAAGTATACGATTAGATAGTCAACACCCTTTACGGATTTGATCCAAATTTGATATAAACGTACATTCCTGATGATAAAAATGTGTACCAAATTTTATCCACCTATCTATTTAAGTTTGTGAGTTATTGCGTTCACATTAACACGGGCATGCAGACAGACAGACATCCCGTGGTCGGATTCCGTCCATAATTTGACAGAAATCTACAAATTATGTGTAAAGATCACATACCAAATTTCATCCCTGTATCTCTAATAGTTTTCGAGTTATCGTGTTCACAGAAATAATTCCAAAATTGTGTTTTTCGGACTCAGGGAGGTCTAAAACATGGAGATTCGTCAAAATCTCGAGTTCGAATATTTTGACAATTACAATACTTTCTCTTTGTATACGAGAAAGTAAAATCGCTGAAAACAAAAACTACTGTGTTTTAGTTCTGCAGAACACCACTCTATACCCAGGGCCGGAGAGAACCGATCCGACCTCCGGGGTAATGTACATATTGGTTATTTGGGCCCACTTGCAAATTATGACTGTGGTGACTATTCAGAGGACTAAAGTTTTTCTCCCGGTTGTCGCCAGGTCATGGACTGTTGCGAGAATCTGACTTCTAGCCACCTACTGTAATTTCGGTTAACATAAGGAAAATGTGTGAATATTATTTCTTTATTTATAATTCTTTACGTCATTTAAAGCTCAGTGGCGGCGACTAGGACGGGCGGTCGTCCCCCTCCCACACACACACATTTTGCTGAAAAAATTAAATTTGTATTCATTTTAACTGCCTAAAACTAGGAATTTAAGAGAAAAAATGACGGGAGGCTGTCTTTTCAAACAGCCGCTGATGTTAAAGTCGTAGGACTACTTTACTCGCGTGATTCTTTTGTTTCTCGAAGTTTCTCGGAAGGTTTTAAGTTTTTTTTTGTAACTTCTGTTGTTATCCTTTATCTCTGAAAAAAGACATTAGTTATGTTTTTAACACATGTAGTTACCGAGATATAGAGGATCTCCCATACCAAGTTTTGTGGCGTTTTGGCGTGTGAATCAATTTCCTTCCTGAGACCGCAATGGGAGGAACGTAGTCCTACGTTAAAAACAATAGTATCAAAAAAATCTAGCTAATTTTGTAACTAAAATTTTTTGTCTTCCGCTATATTCCAGGATACTTTTAAGGGGTCTATAAATTTTTTACCCCATTCCCCCGCTTTTGCCACCCAATCGCCGCAACTGTTAACATATCTGTAACGGTTTAGAAATCAGCTATTGCAGCGGTTCCCAACCTTTTTGGTTTTGCGGACCACCTGTTGTATAAAAAATATTTTGAGGCCCACCAACTAAATATACAAGAAAAAAATACAAACACATATAATTTATATTATAAAAATATATTGTTTATAAAGCAAAAAACTTTATTGTTACTACTTAGCTGTCAGAAGAAAACTCAAGCAAAAAACAAACTCAAAAACAAGCGGCCAAGATTCAAGATAAAAACGAAAACACTCAGCGGAATTTTTGACATCGTTTGTCTCCCTCGAGAGAGCCAATATCTAAATTAAAACTTGGAAATTTCAACCTCAAGTCACTTTTTACATTCAGTGACGGCACTTGAAGCTCCAATTATTTCGACTCTAGACAAGAGTTCCGCGGCCCAATAATACGCTATCCGAGGCCCACAAGTGGGCCGCGGCCCATAGGTTGGGAACAACTGAGCTATTGCGTCACGTTTAGAGTGGACACCCTATATACATTATATTGTACCGATGGATGGGCGTGGATATGTAATTCAAGCTACCCATAAATCATATTGTCTAATATGCGGATTTCTTTATTGAAAAATCGACGGGAGGCTGTCACTGATAAACGGCCGCTGGGATTGAGGGGCGTAGACTTACTTACCTTACTCAACTGTGACTAAAGTAGCTGTATGTGACCATAAACTCTATAGTCTATATTGAGTATTAGTCTAGTATGACTATGTGACTCAATCTATGTAAAATTCTTCGTGATTTTCACCAACTTTGCCACTCCACTGTGACTAAAGCGTAATTCCAAATTCTAAAATTATATTTGCAAACTTCAATGTCAACCGTTCTCTGTTAAATTAAACTAAAACCAACTCTATATGTTATTTTGTTGCGGTGCTATAAGCGTTTAACTTTAGCACGAAATTCGACGTAATTCAACAATTATTAAGTAACTAGAAAATCACCCGTCGTATGCCTCTTCATACGAGAGATTTCCCTTCAAATTGGACATGTTTAAATAACTATATATACGAGAGAAATGTTTAACATTGATTGAAAACAAATAAAATAGACATATGTTTTATGATAGCTTGTGATGGAGTTTCGGCTTCGATGCGTCTTCTATAAGCGGCTGCATCTACTGCACGAATCCTGTCCAGCGATTCCTGGCTTTGCCTCGCTAACCATCTTGCTTTCCTTTCCTTTGTCATCCGCCGTCTTTTTGCGATGGGTTCTTCGTTGGTATTCATCGTAAAAATATTGTAAACTAATTCATCATTGTAAAGTATTAAATTATAGTAAAAAAGTATATACAAAATATGTACATAATAATTCAATAACCACGAAATTCTCAGCTTGTCAAACATAAGTCAAAAGTTAAAATTTCAAAGGAATTCTTTTTCGACATTCTAATCAAAACAAGACACTTCTCTGCTTGTCAAACGTTGCCAAGAAATATTATCAAATTATATCATCTCGATTGCAATAAATAATCAGATGCATCGTGGTGTCCAAACTATATCACGCGCATGATATACCACTGACGTAATTTACTACTTTCTATGAGAAAACGGAAATTTATTTGAAATATACGATTAATATAATTTAAAATTTCTCGAGAACTATGGATCATAGCAAGATAACTTTTATATCAATCGATAGCAAATATTTCACTATTTTAGAGCTATTAAATTTGAAATTAGAACGACAATTACTCTTTTAAATTTAAAATTCTGAAATTTAGGTGCTCTAAAAATGAAATAATGCTGTTTAACGTCTCGCAGTGCTATGGCGCGAATTTTATTGTTGGTGATGTCAGAGCGTTTCCGGATCAGTGAGAGACAGATCTGGGCTATTATATTAGTAATATTTCGTATGATCGATGTATGAATTGCCTTAGTCTGCATGCGTGCGCATCGGTAGCTGTGGCATCATCAACATTTTTCGTGATTTTCACCAACTTTGCAGCTGGACTATGACTAAAATTATTCTAAAATTATTTGTGCAATCTTCAATGTCCACCTTTCTCCGTTAAATGGTACTAAAACCAACTCTCAATGTCATTTGGTTCTGGAGCTATAAGCGTTTGACTTTAACGCGAAAAGCGTCATAATTTTTTCTTTTCCCGACACACCCTTAGACCATTTCGGAGAGACGCAAATCTACGTCAAAAAGTTCACGAAAAAGTTTTTCAAAAAAAAATGCTTTTGTTGCGTAGTCTTTATTTTTGTTTTTTCACTGAAATATTATTAACTTCTTTTTAGATTCACCGACAATTATGGTGCAATGGGATTTTTGGATGACTTGCACGGAACCAATAAAAACTTCCGCAACAGTGAAATATATCAACGCCATTTCTGGTCACTTAGCCTAGCTCCCCTAAAGCAGCTATATCCAGATAAACAGAAAGAAGAATGAACAATTATTTGGAGGCAATCAAATAATATTATGACTCACTTTCCGAAAAAGTTTGAGTTTGTTTATATCTTTTTAATTGCTCACGATCGCCAGTGAATTCAATCATGTGCAACAGAGATTATATCTTTAGAAGAATTGCACAGGTTCATCAATGTGAATTGTCTTTTAATGTGTCATCTCGAAGAAATACGTATAAGAAATAAACACAAAGTTTAATTACGCAGAATGAAAATTATTGGTGTAAAAAGTAAATTCTGTTGAAATAAATAATTTTTTTTGAAAAAATTATCTAAATGATGACTATTTTTTGTGCGTAATGGCAAGTCACGGCATTCTTCCTGTACTGAAAACTTCAGTCGCCGTGACTATACTAGAGATGATCTTTGTTCTGAATGCAGTCAATAAGAATAAACATCTTTATTAATTCCAGAATCAGAATGTGATCAACAGGGGCGCTACCTAGTGGTGATTTTTAGAATACGATTTCTCATGCACATAAACTGAAAGAAAAAAGAGGACTCGTTTAAACAAATGTGATTTTTTTATGTATTGTTATAATAAAATATTTTAATGCAACTCTTTTGTTCTTTGTTTTCCTATGTCCGGTTTTTGAAAACAAGATCTGTGTTAGAAAGAGCAGAAATTATATCTATATGAGGTGTATATTTTTTAATGTTATAAAAATTAGAGCAACAAAAACATGAGCTTGTCTAAAAATATTCGTATGATATATTGATAGCAATATGAATTTTCAAAGTGGGACATTATTTGAAGATATCAGCTATTAAAATTTCTCAATAACTGTAATAAAAATCTGGATTTATAAAATATTATTTTTTATGATTTTTGTTTTAAATTTAAATTATGAAACTAGTTAATAATCCTAAAAATAACGAAACTAGTATCGATTTCAGCCACTGCTACACTTTTGCAATTACTTACTACTAGCTGATAAACCAAGTGTTTACTTAGGTTGAAAATACATTCATGTCTAATTTCTTAATGCAAAAAATACTTTCATATGAAATTCTTTTTATGACAAAATCCTATTCTCATCTGAAACGTTTTTTAAATTAAATTGAGAATATCAATCAACAGAAATTCTTCACCATCAGAAGAAAACCTCCCCCTGCTCACAAATGTCATTAAAACACATAGTTAAAGTTTAAAAATAAAATTTGAAATATGATCTACAACATAGTGCTTTGTTTCTGAACTGCAAGTATATGTTTCATATATTTATGTGATATAGTGGGTATGGGAGGGGGGGGGGGGGGTTGGGGGACGCGTACCATTTTGGACTAAAGGGGGAGGGGGTCAAAAATATTGATTAAATGTGTGACATCATTTATGGACAACCCCATAGTACAAAAACAATGCTGCTTGAAATTTGAAGAAAAGCTGTGGATCTGCCAGGAAAACGGATGAGAATAGAAATGGAAATGAAAAGCGTGACTAACCATACATCTGAAATGACTTCTAGTAGTAGCGTAGAAAGAGTAAATGGCACTTGGTTCATAGTAATGTTTTCGCCCACCCCCCTCAACCGTCATATCAGTCGACTTAGGGGAACGGCGGGTAGTATGGTCCGTCTAGTGTTTCTAGGCCCTGTCACTACAAAAAAAAAATCCAATTACTTTACCCTTTAGAAATCGAATGATATACTTGAATTAATTTTATTCCTAATTTTTCAGATTAATGTTAAGAAAGAGCACATTATTAATTAATCTCTGTTAAAATGATTTATTGTGAGATCTTCAGGTATGTATCCTAATATTTGTTAATTCGAAATTTGAAAATTAATTGCTAACTTTAATTTTTATCATATATGTATATTTTAGTGTATATTTATTTTTTACTATGCAATATGTATGGTTCATATTTGATTTATTAGTATTGTAACAGTATTAAGTTCTTTGTTACAATTGTATTTGAGTAATAATCGTTTGTATTAATTTATGTTAGATATTTACTAGGTGAACATTTTGTTCATCGGCGTACAGATGTGCCGAAACATTGACCACACGAGGGCGCTGTTACGCGCACCTCAGCACCTGCAAATGTAAAATGATAGTTGTTTCGTATCGTTAGCGAATGTAAGCCGCGTCGCGGCAACAACGTCTATATCATTAAAACTATATCATTACAATGCACCGCTATGAGTATCCTTTCGTCGTGGATGTACTTGACTACGAAAATTCTTTGAAATTACACATTGATATCGTATAATCGCCACAACAGATTTCAATTATTCACTGTTTTGTATTAAACTAATTAGTAATGAATACACAATGAAAAGTTTTACGATATTCTTCTTCCGTCCAACTTCAATTGAATAATTTTCGAAAAAAATCAAAGAATCGACTGTTTATGTCTTTTGAAATGCACGGAAACTTATTAAATTTAACTCCTTGTTATCATACTGCATATTAAACCTAACAATTAAACCCTTAACTGATTTGTTTTGCCATCTATCAAATCAAATTAGATGGCATCTTCTATTTTGGGAATATGGTGCCATTTTAATTCAATTGAGAACCTAAAGAACAGTTACAATGTTTATGGATTCCACGTAATTTTTGTACCGAATTATAACGTCTGAGAATGTTTTGATTTAGATTTTAAGTTCCAAATTGCGATAATTCAATGCACGTACGGCGTACGTGCAAATCAGTTAAGGGATTAAAAATATTGGTGGATTATCTTTGACAGCTTATTGTTGAAGGGAGTTCACTATTTATTTCCAAAGGGTCTTGTGGCATATGGGGCGTGTTTTTTTTTTTTTTTTTGTCAATTCGCGTTTAGCTTTATTTGCTTCCAACCGAGTTCCTCAGAACACTCCTTATCTGAGCAGAAATTCATTTTTTAAATTAAGTTCTCACAAATAATATTGAAAAAACTTCTATACGTGTATACCAACTCGTTCGAGAAAACAGAAAATATAATCGAATATGGCAGCCTAATCTTCCATCTTGAATTAGAAACGTAGGAATTGCACCATACATACATTAAAAGATGTGACTTGTGACATTTTCGAGACGTACGTTTTTTCAGACCTGATAACTTCCTTTTTTAATTTCGAGAAAAAAATCTAATTGTATTACTAAAGTTTAATGGAGGGAGTGGGTTTATTTTCTTTTGGTTTTTTTTTTCACCTCTCAATTAAAGTAGGAGTATTGTAATACGCAAAACAGAATGAGTTTCAAATTTTTCACATTGGCATGTCCTTGAAATTTGATGATAAAGGAGGTGTCAGCTTATAACCTCCTTTGGGTCCAAGTAACCTCAATAAGCGGATTACTTGAACCCAATTTTTATTCATTAATTATATGTATATAAAATTAAAACCCATTACCTTCTATCCAGCAGTTTGAAAATATATATGCATTGGAATGAATGTAAGTTTTCTTCCATTGGTATGCAAATGAATTATCCTCCTACTTTCAAGATTTCAATGGGGTTACGAAACTTAATCGCACTTATCAAAAACATTTTTTTTTTCTAAATTTCTGTTGTGTTGGTATACAAACGAATTATCTTCCATCACCCCCCACTGAAATCGAATTGGGAAGCTTTATCAGCCTTATCAAAAGATTTGTGTTTCTAAATATAGGACCAAAGTGCTTAAAAATAATGCAATCTGAAGCAGCTGATAGCTAATAATAGAATCTTTTAAGTGATATTCGTTAAAAATAATGCAACTCGTTGCGTAAAGATACACCTCCGGCACATTTTTAGCTTTAGACTTTAAAGTTTTGCTGATGCTTGATGTGATATTCGTTGCGTAAGGACACACCTCCAT
>BGPR01012779.1:0-43682 GCA_013235015.1 Araneus ventricosus | reverse complement strand
TTTTTATTTATTATTTTGTGGAATTATGACAAATACATTAAGAATAAACACGTGATATTTGCAAAATATCAATTATTCATGATTTCTGGAGCTGAGAATGGTGAGTTTAAAATGTTTTTCAAAATTTTCATCAAATGTGATTTACCAATTTGTAATATTTCCGATATTATTTTCGCTTCTATAAAAAATAATGAAATTTCATTTTATTATTGTACTATTGCGGTAGCATTTCAAAATGTTATTATTGGGATTAATTTTACAATTATTCCTTTTAAATTTTGTTTTCCTAAATTTTGATAGATTTATTCCGAAATAATATGACTTGGTAAAAAAATTAATTTTAAAATAAATTGAGTTATATTACGTTATTACTGTCGAAAAGCATAATTTATTGTTAATATCGTTACTTTGTTTGAACTATTATAATAATTTAAGCAAGAGATTATTTGCAGGTACTGAACCTAACGAATAATTATTTGCAGGTACACTGTACCTACGGATGAAACGTTATTTACAGGTGTACTGCACATATGGATTATTTGCAGGTTTTGTCAAATTTAATATTTTTCTGTTGGAATTTTAAAATGTTCTTTTTGAACAGTTCCAACCGGGAGAATTTTTAACTTTGAAGAACATCAGCGGCTTCGCTTTCAGAAAAGCAGAATCCTAGTAGCTACACTTATTCATTGAATGTTAGTAATCTCAGTTTTTTTAAATTCCAAAATGAGCTCTCACCTCAAAACGTTCCTAAGGAAAAGCCAACAAAAAAGTACCGTAGTACGACAGTCCTAAACACATCCGTTCGAAAATGATCAGAACTGTAGAAAACTGAACTGTCGATCTTGGCGAAATCCGAAGATCGCCGAGTAAGCTCGGTGGACACTTCAACAAACAAGTACCCGAAATTTTAAACTTCTCTTTGCAGTTGACGTAAAATCCATAGTCAATAGTTTAAATCTGCTATAATTCCATTTAATAAAGGCAAATCTACATTGAAGAAAATGCTGATTAGCCGTCGTTAAAATTCTTAACAAACCCTGAGGGCTAAATAAAGTGTCTAAATGAAACGTACCTCTTCATGTCAAGGCCGAGCGGCATGATCGTAAAGCGTTTGAATGCTAACCGAAAAGTCATGGGGTCGAGTCCGGACAGCAGGATGATAGCAAAATTTTATACTCTCTACTACTTAAACAATCCGCTTGAGAACTTGAATTTGAACTCTTTATGGTCTAAAACTGATGTTCTATAAATTTCATATTTTATTTGATTTTGCTCTTTTTTTACTAAGCCTTTATAATTGTCAAGCAAATTTTAAATAACTATATTATTACTCCCTTTCCACTACTCACTGCTTGCATGTGATTTAAATTTAAAAATATATGAATATTTGCTTAGAGGTATCTTCACTTACTCCTATAGAATATATTCTTACTCCCTTTCCACTACTCACTGCTTGCATGTGATTTAAATTTAAAAATATATGAATATTTGCTTAGAGGTATCTTCACTTACTCCTATAGAATATATAAATTCAACAGAATGTACACTGCCTAATAAATAAAGTTTTTATTCAAAGATACAGTACCTGCCAGTCCCATTATCCCAAAATAGTTAGAATTCGATAATAAACAGCATCTATCTACCTCATTTTTTAATACTGTATTAAAAACAAACAATTAAATATTTGTTGAAATGAAGACACCTCTTGAATGTAAGTTGAACGATGAGAAATAATGTCTAGAATTATATTTATAAATCCTTTTTAAATTACCAAGACTAAAGAAAAAATTCATGAGAACTAATTATTTATTTTTAAACAGTAAATAACATTTTATCCGGAGATATTTTTTCCGTTGAAACTAATTACACTTGATCTGGTATAGCTAACCAAGTCTATGAGTCAAGAATTAAAAAAGGAAGCCTACAGGGAAAAAAATATAAAATATATGGCAACCCTCCATTTAGATAAATAAATCGAAGATTGATGAATATTTGTTTTGTAATGAAATCAGTTCAATTAACAAAAAATCAAAAACCTCTCTCTTCATGAGTTAGTTTTTAAGAATGGAAGATAAACGCGATTGAATATTTGTATCAGCAATGAAAACAGTTTGAATTTCATCATATCAACGAAAAGTATTTTTGGACATCGTATTTAGTGAAAAGCCTACCCGGAAACTGAACTGCTATAATTATCAACTTAACAGTTTCTTTGTCCTGCCATATTTTTATAAGGAATTTTTTATTCAAATTGATTTATAAATACAAATCAGCAGTCAAAACAGATACAAATACTGATTGTATTAGTTTTTGATTGCAGAGGGAAAAAAGAACTTACAACTGATTTACCTAACCTAATCTGACCTATAAATTCGTCTACACTTGTTTTGCTATCCAACATTAATTAAATTGCTGGAGCCATTTTTAGAAACATTGCAAAGTAAAGAAAATGAAAAAGACGGGCAAATCAGTGGATTAGTTTAGAAAAATGACCTGTCAGAGCGGCGTTCGGGCAAATCGGGGAAGTCCCCTTTCGCAGTGTCCAAAGGGTGTTCGGGCGTGCAACTTTTTGAAAACATTTGAGAGTTTTTTCTTGTGAAATAATATTTTCAGATCTTATCATGGAAAAACACATCAACATTTTGCTTAATTCTTTTTTTTAAATTACCTTTTTACTCACTTAAGGTAAGTAATGAAAAATATGCTTATAGTAATGTTATATTTTGGTTTACACTGTACTCGCAAACCTAAAAGTAAACTCTGAAATAGAATCAAAATCTATTGCAGGTAGGTTCGGTCTATTTACAGCCCTGAAAGAGAAGGCAGTGTGTAAAGAAGTGGAATCATAAGACTTGTGATGGGGAAGGGATTTTGCCGGAGCGCGCGCTCCACAATCTCTGAACCTAATATTTCGAAGAAAGGTTGGACATAACTCAGCTGTCTTAACCTATGAAATTTACTTTCAGAGGCCGCTGTGATATAATAACCATTAGTTAATGGGATTGCATGTGAAATGGAATCATACAAGCCGATTTTACCATTTAACAAATTTACGAAAAATTATTTCCTAAAATGATACTGGTAATCATTTTGATATCCGCCTTCATTGAAATGATTTTGGTGAAAATTTCTGCCACACTTTTTATTGTTTAAAATTATACAAGAGGGATGAGGTTACAAGGAATTCATGAACAAAAAGTTTCCTTCCATTCGTGTTGCTGAAAGCCTGCGAATTGCCTTTACAATTTACTAGTCTCGGATTGTGCCAATTTAACTTTTATTTTCAACTAGTAGGATTATAAAGTTGGAACAATTGAATTTGAAGTATTGATGAAATGAGATGAAAAAGTAGTCAAATAAATATGAAGAATATTTTGAAGCAGGAAAAATAATGTGCCAACAACAATCCTCCATTCTTCGATTATATTATTTTAATCAGTTAACTCTTTAATCGCGAGGCGACTTTTTTCTTCGAGCCCCTTCAATACCGGGTCTTTTTGGGAGAAAGTGACATGAATTGGACTCTCCAAAACTGGGTGGTCATTTACCCCGCTACCCCA
Organism: Araneus ventricosus; assembly: GCA_013235015.1. Lineage (NCBI taxonomy): Eukaryota > Metazoa > Arthropoda > Arachnida > Araneae > Araneidae > Araneus > Araneus ventricosus. The sequence goes on along the minus strand of BGPR01012779.1, from coordinate 40,122 downwards.
ACTCCTTCTGTAACCTTCCCTTAAGGCGCACGGAAATGGGCTGCGGTTGGCAAGGATAATATGGCCCCCGATCGAGCGAATTTAGAACCTCACTTCCCCTCAAAAAAGCCAATCGTCCCAGACAGACCTTCCTAGGTGTTAAGGGGAAATCTTTAGAACGCTCTAAACAGCCTCGCTCGGTATGAGAGTGTTAAATCGAAAATGTGCGATAAAGATACAATTGAAAAATTAATAACTAAAAAAATGGATTATCACATTTAATCTAAGAGCAATATTTATGTAATAGGCATGTGAAGTAGGAAATCGGTTTTAACAAAAAGTCTTCAAGAACAGGTGCAGTATAGAGAAGTGTGCTAAAAGGGATTGCACAACCACATCACAGTTATTCAATCAATTACAGATTTTAAAATTATTTAGAAAAGACTTCCCAAATGAATTTATTTTTGGTATGAAGGACAGTTCCTCGAAATGATAGTTTTTGTAAAACGAAAATCCATTATACCCAAGAAATACGAAAGTATATGTTAAAATATTGAAAAAACAAAGGATTCGCTTCATGATGCCATAAAGAAAGCATTCTTTAGTTGAAAAAGAATTATGGGCTAATGGTAGTACATTAAAAGTCATCTAAGCGATCACATATCTCTACGGGCAAATTCGTTCCGCACTGAATTTCCTGACCATAGACCTAGTCTAAAAAATAAACTCTGTTAAAAAGCCAATAAAACGCCTCCGATCAGCTGGATTGATTGTCCTTTCTACTTCAATGGAACACATTCCTTAATCTCTCCTTTGTGTCTGAAATTTTTATTAAGATAAGAGGAAGAAAATAAAGAACTAAAAATTCATACAATCTTAAAGAACAACGGAAATCAGATCAAAGTTAACCATTTCTTTTCCAGTGTGAAGAGAAAAGTGAACTTCGGTCTCTACCAGATAGAGACAATTAACAGTTCGTTTATGCATTTCAGGCACTAATTTGGACTCTGACAAAGAAGCTCCTGATATGGATTCTGACCACCAGCAAATGGAACTTTCAGTTCAGCAGACTTTCTGAAAATAGAAAAAATTGTCCGTTCCTCCACAACATCAGACGAAATAGTTAAAGGTTTATTTTTCCAATTATTAAAAAAATAAAATTTAAAAAGTTACCTCCGAGAAAGATGAAAGATCCAAGCAAACGCAAATTGTATTTTTTTCAGAAGAAAATGAAATAAAGTACACTTTTCTTTAGATGGATTTTAAAATTCACTTTATCAGGAATAATGAATTATGGTATGTTTAAATACGTATTTTGTACTTTTTATATTTGCATTTCATTCAGTCGACCTGCGTTTTCTTAAATAAATCTCCTATGGAATCAATTTAAATAAGAACTGTTTCTTTTCTTTGAAAAATCTTGCAATTATCATGAGTAATTCTTATGAATAAAGATTTCACCTGATATTATTTCTAATCAATGACAAGGAATTCAATTACTAGTGTAAAACTGGAAAAAACCTGTAAATATTTTTTTTAAAAACTGTTGACAATGAAAAGAATTTATAATTTTCAGATCTCAAGATCCACAGAAAGATAAGGATATTTTCTTATAATACTGTAAGGAAGCCTGGCCACGGGCATTTTTAATAAATCTACAATTTATTCAATTTGAATGCATCTCACTTTTAATTAAAATAGTTTTCCTTGCTTTGATCATAAATAACAACAATTCACTTACCGAAGAAAAACATAAAAAATATATCAGAAGTAAACTCCTCAAAATCAAAATAATCTGAAAATGTGAAAATAACTCCATCCTAATATCTAGAATTTAAATCGGAAATTATAATTAATTACTTGCAGAAACATTTTTAAATTAACATAGAACATAATATAACTTATATTCCAATAATATTATAATTAAGATAATTATTTTAAGATTTAATCTCAATAAACATAATAACGATGTATAATATTTGCTAGAGTTAAATAGTTATGGAAGAAAATGAAAGAAATGAAAAAGAGGTATACATTTTCCTCCCCCTTTTCGTAAGCAAGCGGTCATTTGCGACATCGGGGGTTCTTTTATCGTCCTCTTTGTCGTATCTAAACCCTTGTTGAATAAATAGGGGTCGTTTACAAAGTGTGTTAACACTCTATTTACAGTAAAATATTTTCTAAAGCTTTATTTTTTACCGTTGTATATCGTTATAACAGTAAAAACAAATGTGATACGAAAACATGATTTTAAATTATAATGAGTATGCAGATATCGTTTTAAAAATTTTAGTCAGAACAATTTTATCATTTAAGAGTTCTCATTTTTTTATTTCAAGAGTATTGTACTCATCTAGCTAACTCACTGTAAACACGGAATATATTTTATTTATTAAAATCTAAGAGAATTTTGTTTTATTTAATTATTTAAAAAATTATTTCCAGAGCAATTCTCAGATTTATTTATTAGAATCTGAAAGAGAAAAAAGTTCCAAAGTTGGAAACTATTAATAAGATAAACGTAGGTACATGAAAAGCAAAGTTATTTCCGGAGTAAATAAACCAAAATTTGCTAAAAATTTCAGAATTTAAAATTACAAAGCAGAAAAGAGGCGAAACAGGACAGAGAATATTTACTTGGGCATGATATTCTCTTTTTAGGTGATACTTATTATTTATAAATATTGTTGAAATACTGCTAAAATTAACGAAGTCAAAAATTGTCCTTTCCCTTCCAAATGCCTTTTGAAAGCACACCGTTGCACAATTGTTATTTAACACAAAATGTAAATGCTGTGAAGAAAGGAAAAATGCCGAATTCTAATAAATGCCGCTATCAAATCCTAGACTTTCTAATCAACGAGAACTCTTAATGGAATTTAAAAAAATACATTTACTGACTTAAAACAGTACACTGAAGACATAATATCTGACAATATTCAAATGATTTGTAAATTTTTTTAAAGTATTAATATTTAATTCATTGTATATTTAATTAAGAGTATTTAAAATATTGGAAGGAAAAAGTTTTAGCTTTGAAAAATACTTTATATTGTTACAAACACAGTTTACTAAAGAAATCAATGCATTTTGTTTTTCATCTGTAAGACTTTTTAAAGTACGATTATTTAAGTTATTGTATTTATAATTAAGATTTTAAAATACTGGTTGAAAACCACATGCTACGAAAGAAGTTTTTCATAAAAAAATCATCTCATTTTATTTTTAGTCTTTCTAATATTTGGTTTTATATTAATAAACATTTTTAAAAATTCAGTCTGAAATTCGTTAAATCTAAATCGGATTCATCAGTGTCATCACACATTATATTATTAATTTATCCCTGATATAAAACTTTCCAATATTCAGGAATTTTAGAAAGAAAGTTTAGCAGTTAGCAAGCGAAAAGCGTAATGTAAATTAAGCATCTACCCTCAAACACTGACTGGGACATCAATCACGAGTGACAGTGGGAGGGGAAACAACCATTTTTAAAAAGAAAAGATTGATCCACTCCGTTTACAGACACTTTTCAAAAGGGGAAGGAAATAAGCTCGCGACAATTCGGGCGTTCGGCCGTTTGTATGGCAGTTTGCATGACGGGCTGGTGAATCCATTGTGGAAGTCAGAGGGTTAATAAATGAGGATCAATATACTAACTTGGAAACACACCACAGCACAAAGCTTTAATAAATACAAAGGATGCCTTTCCGAGTAAATAATATACTGCCTCATTGCAGATCAAAAGTGATATAAGCATATTTACAAAGAAGGAATAGACCTGGTAATTTCATGAAAACAATCCTTTTGCAAAATATAAGACTTTTCCATTATGTATAAGACATAATTTAAGGGACTGTCCATCATGTTAAAAATATGGATATTTAAATTTATCTAACCTATAACAGAGTTACTTCTTTTAAAATAAATATAGCACATAAAAGAACTAAATAGTACAACACAACATTTAATAAGTAAGAATGAGGAATTTATTAGTAATATAGAGTAGCTCAGATGGAATAATGTTAGAGAAAGCATCGACTGAATACTTTTTGATAACAAAGTTTGATAAGATAATATAAAACTATTTTTCTTATTCTCATCAATTAAGACATAACGAAAAACAGCTTTAAAATATAAAAATATGAGAATTTTATCCGAACAATCAAAGATTTGTATTTTTATATTAAAAGTCTTATAATAAATAAAACAACAATATCATGCATTACACCACATTTCATAAACAAGGATGGATATTTTAAACTTAGAAACACACTGCAGAAAAAAAATCTTCATTAAATATAAAGTTAATTTTATGAAATGCATCACCAGGTACAGTAAAGACATTGTATTTTTAGTAAATATGTGTATTTAAATGTTCCTGAATAATAAGCAATCTGCATCCAAAAAAGTACATCAATCCAGAATAGGTATTAATAACATGAAATACATTTTGAATCAAAATTTAGCGGCAAGAATTTATTATTCACCACTCAACATATAATAACTGTAATTTGGCCTGCCCTTACGTACAAATATCGAGCCACTGACAGTTCCCAAGAAGGCCAGCAAATTTGTGTACAAAATTTCTTCACAAATACACTGCTTCAAAGGAAAAAAGTTTAAAATAACTAAAAAAATTTCTCACAATTTCAAATTCCTATACGCGCTTTCAAACTTTCCTAAACACAAAATCTTGATTAATTACTAAATAACATAAATTAAAATGCAATCATAAGGAAAATAAAGACAACAAAAAGAAAAGTTCAAAAATATTACTTTGAAACAGGTGCGAGAAAATATTTCAGCAATGCAATGAATACTAAAGTGGAAATTCTGCTATGGAGTTACTTTTGCAAGAAAACAATTTATACTATCAGAACCGTAACAATTGCAAAAGCGCGTGAATAAAAGATTTGCTCAAATAATGAGACTGATTTGAATTTATTTACAACAATAAAAACAATGTTACATTTCACGTTTTAAAACATTCTGAAACATTATTTAAAATTGAAAAATATCGTCTATTTTTTTATCTTTAAGATGAAGTAAAAATGGTTTTCGCGCGATAATAAGTTCCTAAGTTATTATGGAAAAACGTTAACATTTTATGTAATTTTTAATTAATTTATATTCTAACTTTAATTTTGAAAAATCCTTTCTTATTGAGCACCTACTTCAAAAGAAACAACAGTCCGCCAAATTTGAAGTTTCTAGGCCTCGTGGATTGGGAGATTTCGTGATGAGTGAGTGAGTCATGGTATTTGCATTTTATGTATATATAGATAATTATATAAAGTGAGCAATTTGGTTTTTCTTTTTAGAAAGAATTGAAAAACTTATGTCTTTTTTAATTTTTTAAATTAGCTTCAATGTTCTAGAAAGAAAATTTAATTCAATCAAATTAAATAGGGAATGAATTAATCACATATTTTATTCTTCATTACAAGTATTTGTTCATGATATATTTCACTGACTGATGCAACGTCTTAGCAAGTTTCTTAGAGAAAGTGTCTTGAATTATTAGACCATGATCAAGTGACGACGATATTGACTGATGCACCAAAACATATTTTTTTCAAAATTTCTTAACGAACAATAAAATTTCACAACATTTATCTTGGTCCATGCTACAACACCCATTAGAGTCACTACAAAACCTGGCAAGTTCTGATCCTTCAATGGAAAGCCTATGCGGTCGCTTGGATGTGACGATACATAGAAAATTTTACGACCTACATGACTAATATTAGTCATTTAGTTTTATGAGAAGAATTGAATTAATTTTTTGTCCAAATCACTCAAGAAATTGACTGAATGTCCAATTATGAGATTGTGAATGCGGTGGCTGAATTAGGCAATGAACTACACAAAATAAATTTGATATGTGGTATCGACATCATAATTGCATTAAATGTTACGCCCAAGCGGCGAAAAGGAAAATTTCCAAATCCGGAATCAAGTCTTTTTACTATGAACTCAAATAGCTCCAAATTGTGTAGATATAAAGCAGTGCATTCACGACTAATCCATCCACTCCACACCATCACCGATCGTCAATGGAAACCCACACCAGACCAGCATAAGCGAAAGGGTGTAAGCATAATATAGGTGAATGGGGAAAGAACCGTCCACAAGCACGCGGAAAGCCTTCCAAGTACAATAGCAAAGAGCAAGACCACAATAGGCAACGAGCACGGCCAGCATAGCCAAAACCCCAGGGTCGCGCACAAGCGGCTCTAAGCGCCAAGTGGTATAATTTGCCCGATGTCGCCCGGGATTTATTGAGTCATAAAATAAAATGTTAAATGAAATGCTTACTTACAATCAGAGAATAGTACATGTGCTCGTCACCATACTGGTGGGAAGTTTTAAGACTGAAAAATACTCGTGTGGGGAGAGCTTACCTGCAATAAAATCTTCACCCGATCGTCAATGGGAAAAACCGATGAACATTGGAGTGGTGTGGAGAACAAGGTTGTACATCTACAGCCCAATTTGTAATGCTGGGTCATGATTGCGGAATGCGGGGGGAATAGGCAAGGCTCCCTCATAGATAGAAATTTTTTTATTCCAGTATAAAAAGCGTACCTAGCATGAATTCTTGCACATTTCTTATTTCAGTCATTGTAATTGATAATTAAAAATACGGCCTCTTTACAAATTCGATCGTAAATTAGCGAACAACACTTAATAATGAATTGTTTCTCCCACATTAACTCTGCGAATTATCACCTAGGACACAAAAATGCAGAACTCGTACTTAGCTGGCAAAGTGAACATAAAAGTGTAAAATCGAATGAAAGTTGGCAGTTTGGAATTAGCCAATAAAAGCTTTATTAAAATTGTGGTTACTGGTACAATTGGTTATCTGCCCAAGAGCGACAGAAACAAATAAATGTATCTTAGTAAGATATATGATTTCACCCACTAACTGTAATGCCGTTTCTCATGCTCAGCATCATATGGGTGATCCGCTCATCAGGAAAACGTGTCCATTTTTCAAAGATCATCTGTTTTGGTTGCTGAAGGTTCATTTTGAATATAACTAGTTCAAAACGCAGACGGAATGAATGAAGGAAAATCTAACACATATTCGAAATTAGTCAGGTGCCCTTTTAAAATTTATTGATGTCTTGGACGTTTTCGGTGTTCTATACAAAAACAATTTTGGGCCTTTTCGCAATAAATATAAAGGAAATTTTATAAGCATAAAAATGACACTTTATTCTTTATAAAAAATAATAATAATTAAATTATATATCTAATTCAAATATTCCATACTACTTGGAAAAAATAGCTTGTTTACAGTTTTATAATTATCATTTAAAGTTCAGAATGAAAATAAAAACGTGTAGATAAATCTGAATTATAAAAAAATTATACTTCACAAATTACAACATAGGCACACACATGCAAGATATTGCTATAAAATACATTATGTAGTATGTGATGGAGGAATTTGGAAATAATTCAATGCCTGATACTGCTATTATTTTTGGAAGAACTGTCTTTAAACTTGTTAATATCGGATGTATCAAAGGTTTGTAACACATATTAGTGAATTCCTGTCTCATAGCATTTATTAAAATTCACCTCAGAATTGGTATAAGATTAACCAAAAGCATTGGAATTTAAACATTTAGATTTGATCACATATTGAAGAATGCTTAATAGCAAATCAGCAAAACTCTAATGCTTCAAGGAAGCAATGCATAAATACAATATCTCTGAAGTAAGAATTAATATTTTCTAAAACTAATTTTGTGTTCTTTCATTTTAAGGAAGAAATATAAATTTTCAATGATAATTGAAATAATCTCTTCACAATTGAGCTGCAGATAATATCAGACTCTTAATAGGATTAGTATCAGCAGTATACAACGATGCTCCCCGATATCGTGCTTTTAACAGATGGTTATGTCTATACGTACGTGAAAAACATGTGACGTAAACAGATAGGGAATCGGTTTGAGAAAGGTCGTAGCGGAGGACTGGTATATGCAGTGGCGGTTTTACGCACAGGTGTTAGAGGCTCTCGCCTCGTGCTTCGGGCATCTAGGGTGAATTTTCGACATTGGATAGGGGAGGAGGCCTCAAAGCAATTTTACACCTGTGTCCCCATAGTGACAAAATCCGCCACTGGGTATATGATGATTGATTCACTGAAGAAATACTTCTGACTAAATTCCCGTGATCTTTAAGATCAGTTGCATTGCTAAAAATTGTTAATTGACAACAAAATAGTGACACTTCATAGATGTCTTGGCCATTTCCGGTGAGGAATTCAAAAAATATGGGGGACGTTTCGTACCGCATTGTTCTTTTCAAAAATGTAAAGTAAATTTAACAAGCTTAAAACTGACCCTTTGATCTTCAAATAAGTAAAATAAAACAAAAATGTATATATAATTAAAAAATGCCAAAACACATAGAAAATAAAAATTTTATTTACAGTTGAAATATTATTTATTAAAGTTCAGAATGAAGAAAATGGTGCAGATAAATCAGAATATTATAAAAAAAAATACACCTTACAAATTACAGCACGTACAGATAAGATATTGTGATAAAACAACATTATCTGGCATGTGACGGTTATGTTTTGAAATAATCGAAAGCCATAGACTGCTATTTTTATTGGAAGAACTGTTTTTAAAGTTGTTATTAGTGGATCTGGATGTATCAAAGGTTTGTGACATATATTAGTGGATTTCTTTTCTCACAGCATTAATGAAACTCTAACTTCTAGTTGGCGTGGCATTTACCGAAAGCAATTCAATTTAGCTATATAAATTTAATCATTTATAGAAGAATGCTTAATAGCACATCAGAAAAATATTGTGCTTGAAGGAACTAATGCGCAAATACAGTATTTTTAAAGTTCGTAATAATATTTTCTGAGAAATATTTTCATCTTCTTTTATTTTAAGTTAAAAATATACATTTTCATTGATTATTGAAATAAACATAAGACAGTTATTATGCAGATTTTATCTGTCTCATAATAAGATTATTATAAGTCTGATAAGTTCACACACCCAAACATCAAATTTAGTCGATATTGTTCTTAACGTTTTCATCTGAACTATATTTCCCCATGCATTTAACAAAAAGAAAATATTTTACAATGTAAAAAATAAAATTTTCTTCCACTTTCTTTAACATTTATTTTCATGTACGTTATTTTTTTCAGTTCAGAGTGACCTAAAAATAAATTTCCGACTAATAATTATTTAATAAAATAATAATTATTTTTGGAATGATTTTTTTCATTGTAATTTTTATGAATTTAGAAGATATTTTTCTAAGTAGTGTAATAATGAAGTTAAAATCTTTTCTAGTCTAAACAAATTACACTTAAGCCTGAAAATTATTTTTTTTAATAAAAATCAAATCTATATAATGAAATAATCATTGTAAAACTGAAATTTTCGATTTGATCTGAAAGATAAAACAATAAAAATAATGTATTAATTTCATATACCTTAAAATTTGCGCTATTTTTTGACAAAAATTTTATTTTACTCTATTTTTATAAAGGGAAAAGGAGTAGATGGAGATTAATAATTTGAAAGAAGTTTACCTTAATATCATAAAACTACTTGCATGCGGGTAAAATGTGTTGATTCAAGAACACTGTTCAACTATATATAAACAGCAGATTTCCTCAGCAACCCCCCAGGCTTTCAATTGTTTTATGCTTGAATGCGGTATTGGAACAAAATCTATTTTACTTAAACCGCAATATCTATTTTACGTAATCATTCGACATGGATCTTTAAAACATTCAGGTACTGAAAAAAAATCTTATATCCCATAAATTGTATTAAAAGAATAACACTTGAAACCGAACTAATCCGGAATGCTATTCCAAATTCCGACACACACAATGCGAAAAAAAATCCGACATTTCAATTCTTCCTGTAAGATAACCTCAATGTAAATAGCATTAAAATTCTCCAAACCACAGAGGAGTGTGGGGTCTCGGATCCTGTGACATCCCTTATTTGCAGTAAGTACATCCTTGTCAATCTTCATTGTGCTGACCGTTGCTCTCCCCAGATAATCAATCAAGATGTCAAACCAAGAAAGGGGGTCAGTAATTCGGAAAAATACGTTTGTCACCCTTTAGATACAGTTCATAATGAACGTAATATTCAGTGCAAACCGATTTCGGAGTGTTTCCGACAACACGTTGAAATGCGTGTTGTCCGCTTATGGGGTAGTCCAAGGTCAACGTAGAAATACGTGTGAAACACTCAGAGGGTTAAAATCAAATTTGAAATAACAAAATCTTTACAGAATCAATGAATTCAACAGCAAAAACACGCTATTTGGCTCTTCCTTTTTATTGAGTAATAGAGTATAATTCAGTTTCTGTCTGCTAGATAGGAAAAATAATAGCGTCAGAATAAAAAGCACCCGGTTTTATCCCACTAACCGTTCTTTCTTCACTCTCTATATATACCTTAATATATATGAAAATCATCGTAAGTCTGTGTGTTTATGTATAAATGTGGGTGTGTTCCACATCTTCTAAATACTGCACAAATTTCAACCAAATATTGCATACTTATTATTTAATGCAAGAGGAAGGTACCTGTGAAGTTTCAAATTACAAACGTTAATTATACAGTCAGTTAATTAAAATTTCTCAATATATTTCTGAAATCCGAAACAGTTTTTCCTCATTAACTTTGATGAAAATTTTACCACGAAAAACAATTTTATATTATCCTAAATTTCAAAATTATTCCTTTTCAATGATCTTAATTTTATATCTGTGTAACTTTTCCTTAAACTTTTAGTCATTTTTTAAAATTTAAAAAGATTTGTAATTGATTACATCCGGAAGATTTTGAAGTAAACCATATTTATAGACACTTCCTTGCTAGATAATGGTGAGACTTTGAACTAGTCTACCTTTACTTCAGTTTATTATTTTAAATATGTTATATCAGAAGTAGAATCCTAATTCTAAAAGCCCAAAAAGTTAATTAAAACTGTATTTAATTAAAATTAAGCACAATTTTGCGTTTTTCTGCGAAATGTGTCGAAAATATTATCTCACAAAATCTATTTTCATACTACATTAAAGTTCGAAAAATAAGCTTTACATTGACACAAATTTCATTTCTGCTCAATTGGCTGCTCTCGTTTTTAAGAATTAAATTTTGTTTTTAAAATTCACAATATTTTTAATGTTCAATAACAATAATGCACACGAAAAGATGCTAGATCATATTAACAGAATTCTGGAAGAATACTAAGGAATAGTTTAAAAGCAGAAGATTCATAGTTCATATTAAAAAGAACTATTATTGACTTATGTTAACTATTTTTATTTTAACAAAATCAACTATTTAATTAGTTGAATATTTGGCAAAACCTTTTCCTATACTTCAATATTTATGAAAAAGTTTGAAAATGAACAAATAAAATACATTTCAGACGATTAAAGAATTTTGTGTATTATAAGTTTATATACAAAAATAGTTTTTACATTAAAAATATTAGACATTAAGGCCTTTTAATACCGAGAAATGCCGGACATAACAGCTTGTATATATATATATATCAAATTCAAAAACAATAATAATAACGGTTAAAACGCTCTTACTAAAATCCAATCTGAAAGTAAAATAAATAAATATTTCTATCCAGATGTTTTCAAATTTACTTTCGGCTAAATAATAAGAGCGTTATAAAAGTCTATATACAAAGCGTTGATGCCAATGAAATTTACCTTCTTAAAAAATATTTGCCTCACTTTTAATAGTTAGAAAAAAGTAATTTTACAAAACTTGTAAATAGAAAAAATTACTTTTTATTGCATTTTAACAAAAGCATTTTTTAAAAAATTATATGTACTTTGTCATATTTCATAAAGCAAGTTTAGAAAATTCAAACACTGTCATGCTAAACAGTAAAAATTCATTGTTAAGGATCGCTGTAAGCATGAGAGAATTCCCTGGTTTGACGAAAATTTACGCCAGTTTTAACAAGTCTATTAGTTTTTTGCTTGATATTTAATTTGCAGTAAAGCATCCAACTATTGAAATCAATTATTAAGTTTTTGTTCACCATCACCAAGCGATCCTTATATAACTCTGGTTCTCAGGAATAACGTTATATCTCTCCCTCAGAAGTTTATTCCCCCCAAAGTTACCTCCCAAATTCTAATTACCAGTTTAAACCTCAAAATTACCTTAAGAAAGAGGTGAACCGCTTCGTCTATTATGAGAGAAGAAGAAAGCACTAGCGATTTCTCCGTTGGAGCCCGTTTTAAAGTAACTATTGAAGAACGACTCTCTGCGACGGAGCCGGATTTAGAATAGTCATCGGAGAGCGACTTTCTACTTTCCAGCCGGTCGAAGGGTTAAATAACACTTAATGATCTTTATGATAAATGTTCCAGGCGCTTTGATTTTTGTTCAAACTTCATGACATTTTATGCAAATATAAAAACATAAATGGAGAAGAAATTTTGGCATTCATATAGAAGTCATTTTGTTATTAAACTGTAAATATTTTCTTCCATATCAAATACTGGCCATATTTTTTACAAAATCAATAGTTTCGAGTAATTATGTGTATTCATTTTGAAATTCCTTGCTGAAACGCAAAAGTTAATACCAATTTCTGATTGAAGAGGGTTTCAGTAATTAATTAGAAAAAAAGAAGAGTGATTTCGACCAATTTTGGAGAGCATGGAACATTTATCTTCAAATCCATTAATTGTTGTTAAAAATTGCATTTATAAGTATATTTCAGAAATGATTAAGTATATTGTACTGAAATTTTGCGTGTTATCTTATCCAGTGCTCTTTTAATGCCTGCAAAATTTCAAACTAATTAGTTGAACATTTAAAACAATGATTTTGAAGGTTCCTGGTCACTTTAATACAATGCTTCTTTTACATAATGTCAAGTATTTTGTGTTTTGTATACTTTGGTGAAAAAATCTACATGAAAAATCTGAAGCTCGTGTGCCGTCAAAAGCATCGTCCTCTTATATGTGTCAATGTGACTATTGAAAAATAACACTGCGTCAGGCAAAAGCCGAACCCTTGACAAATACTTGAATACAGAACGCCGCCCCATGGAATGCAGCTATACTAATCGTTAATTGAATTATTGGGTATTGTAGGTTTATAATAATTGTAGAATTTCTGCTTTTTGTGTGTTGTTCTAATGCCGCCTGATGGGAGGTTTTTGCACAAAATCCTTTCTATGCTATGAAAAAACCCCACCAATCTACATGAAATGTTTCCCCCCACCCTATTTTTCAATTCAATTACTTATTTTACGGTTCCTTAAAATGGCTAAGGAATTTTTTACCCGCCCTGTTTTTAGATTTGTAAAAAATTAATTATTTATATAGTTTTACAGACGAGAATAAATAAGTTTTGAGTCAATGTGAGATATCATCTAAGCATAATTAGAAATTTATATTTAAAATACATAAAAAAATTACAACTTTTAATATTGCAGAAATTTCTATACAATATTTCGAATTGAAAATATATAAAATTTGTGTACCACTTTTAATATTGCAGACATTTTTATAAAGAAAATTCAAAACGTTCATATTTAACCAATTATGGGTTGATAGATGAATTATTTCTTGAATATAAAGCTGATATTTTTGTATCTGAGCTGGTCGAAGAAAATTAGTTTTATGGTGATTTGAATATGTGAAATACGGCCCAATCGCTAATTTCTAAGCCGTTATAGATTGGCATATACTTCGATTTAGCGAAATTGCTTAAACGACATAAAGTTTTCTACATTAAGTTGTTTGAGTTCTTATTGTGGTATTGAAAAAATATGAAGTCTAAATTTTTAGACAGACACCTTGGACTCAGACATCACGTTTAACAATCTATTTTTGATACTCAATTATTAAAAGAGAATTCCACTCTTCAACGACTAGAATTGTGCTTCCTAGTAATCTTAGAATTTAATAATTTTAAACAATTTTCTTTATTGAATCCTCGAGTAATATTGAATTCTATGAAAGTTGAATATCCTGAATACTCATGTGTATTACAAGTTAAATTCATAATTTAAATTACAGTTCGACGATCATTATTTGAAGATTCAAGTTTACAAAATATAAATTCGTGCAATATTCCTTATCAAAAAAATGTATCGAAATTCGCCAAATTGCAATGCCAATATCTTTCTGGATAGCAATGGAATTAAACTAGACTTTTTATATAAGTTGCCCTGTATATTTGGCTCTGAAACTAAGATAAAATTACTCTACGTTTCGCACATGTGTAGTACAAAATTATTTCTTAGAAATGCTCGTGTGTCCTGTAGTAATCAAATATTTTAATTGAAATTTTAAGGCGACCCGAGTTATTCAAAAGCGTTTTTTTATTTCCAACTAATGAATTGAAATTTTGCATTAATAGGAGAACTATATAAGACAATACGCAAAATTTCAATACAATATATTTATTAATTTATCACTTAGGGGTGTAAATGTAATTTTAAATAACACTGAATGACCTTTATGGTAAATGTTCCAGGCGCTTCAATTTTTGTTCAAACTTCTTGACATTTTATACAAGCATAAAAATATATATGGAAAAGAATTTTTGGCACTCATATAGAAGTTATTTTGTTAATAAACTGTAAATAATTTCTTCAACATCAAGTACTGGGCATACTTTTTTACAAAATCAATAGTTTCGAGTAATTATGTGCATTCATTTTGAAATTCCTTGCTGAAACTTAAAAGATACTCCCAACATTTTTGAAGAGGATTAGAGTAACTGCTAAAAAAAGAAGAGTGATTTCGAGGAATTTTGGAGCGCCTGGAACATTTATCATCAAATCCATTAATTGCTGTTAAAAATTGCATTTATAAGTATATATTAGAAATGAATAAATATATTGCAGTAAACTTTTGTGTTATCTTATACAGTGCTCTTATTATTTATTAATGCTTGCAAAATTTCAAACAGACTAGGGAGCTCTTCCCCCTGCTCGCTAAAGCTCGCCGACCCCAGGAGGATTGCGTTGTATTCCTCCAGGTTTGATACGCAAACCTTGCATGCTTCACTCGCTACAATGAAGACACTGCGTGTCCTAGCAAAAATATTGTAAAATCTTTATATATATATGAATCGGCTTTATTTTGCTTCTGATTCTTTAATTTAGATAAGCGCAAAATAAAATTTCTTACGCTCAAAAAGATATTTTTCTTCAAAAAAAGCTTAGGAAGAAAATTATGAAAGTGAATAAATAAACAAATCAATAAGAGTTGCAAAATTAAAAGAAATATAATTATTCTAAAAACTAACTCTGAAAACAAATTAGATTTAATTTTATTACTAAAGAGAATTTGGTCTTACACTATGAACATAAAAAAGACAGTATTATGAAAAAATAAAAGTCTTAAGCTGATTTCCTTTTAATGCTTTCACCTTAATCAAGAAGGAATAAAATTTTTTGGCCCTGAAAAGGACCTTTTTTAATACAGTGAAAGCATCAAAGGTTTGGAATTAGGATTTATTAATGGTCATAGAAAATGAAAGAACACCGGTAGAACACCGACCGGGTAATATACAGCACTTTCGGAAGGATAAATCCGGATTAGTAGTCATAGGATTAAATTTATATAAAATTTCAAAAAAATAACGAGAATAGCGATATATTATGTTTTTCAACAATAATAGCGAAAGATACATTAATACCTTTTAAAATTATTTTAATACCAATCTATTACTTGGGAATAAATCAATCAAAATTCAGGACAAAACATTTTAAAGGAATAGTGCATATTTTTCAGATTATTTCACGTGATTTGCATTTTAAAATGTTACAAGAGCACAAAAATTAAACGAAATTTCTTTTAAAAAAGAAAAAATAAAATATTACAAAATTTAAGTCATTTCAGCCACATTTAATCAGTTTGAAAAACATTTTTAATTTACCATTCTTTTCTTGAGGTATCTTTAATAATTGATATTTTGAAGAAATAATCGATTTGTTCCTAACGTGCTAGTGATTTCCAAAATGTTATAACTTAAAATAAAATAAGATATACGGTATTTACAATGTGCAACAATAAGATTTCCATTTATCCATACTAAAGATCCAACATGGCGTCATATAGATTGGGTTTCGTTGAAAATGAGGGGTATAACTCGAAGTAGTTAATTCCAATTTCTAAAAGTGAGGGCACTGCTATCGTCCATCACAAGGAAGCGTGAATTCTCTGTATGTGCTCCTTCTTAGTTACATCTACTGGTCAAGAAGAATGCTTACCTTGTCTCATCTGAACAATTACATATTTTTTTTCAAACATGCAGACTTGGGTTAAAATTGAGAAGGTAGTTTAATGGTGCCAATAACCCTGAATTAATAATGCATATTCTTTGTTGTATTCATGTTGTAGTTCTGCGCGGATTCAATATCCGAAAGATTCGTGTTTCCAGGGGCTATAAGGAGACCCGAGATTAACTTCCATTGCAATTCTGATTCTTCAGATATAAAATTCTTAAAAAAGTAATAATCCAATCTCAGAACATCTAGCCAGGTATATTGTTACGTTCACGTTTCATATCATATCCGCACCAAATAATAATAATACTAATTTCCATTTACCAGCCCAGATATAAAAATCGAGACTTTATTTTAAAGTAACGAAAATAATAATAATACAACTGAGAAGAAAATATTTTATATAGAAACTTTTTCAATTTTAAAACTGGTAATACTCCTTTTACAAATTTCCAAATCTTGATTCCTCAATGTGCAGAATAGTCCAGTCAACAAGGTCAAAAGCCGATGATTAGAAAGAATGGTGTAATTTTGAAATTTGGCACAGTTGTTGGGCATAGAATCCGAACGACATATTAAAAGTCCCAGCCCGTACGTGGGGGTTTAAAGGGGGCGGGACGTTTCCAGTTTTTCTTAAATATCTCGAAAACTATGGTTTCTAGCGCGACGAATTTAATTACAAAGTTAAACTGCATAAAATTGCCTTTGAAAAGAAGTCCTACATTTTTTTAACATCAATAGTTTAGAATATACAAGGGGTATTTAAAAGAGAATATTTCTAAAATTCCTTATTCTGATTGTAAAATCAATTAAAAGTGATGAACCAAAAACTCTCAGCAAAAAAGGCCATATAATAATTATACAAAGGTAGTATTGTAAGTGTCTGAGCGGTGGGAGGTGACAAACCTAATTGATGAACAGTCGTTCTCCCTTTCTCCCCTGACATTTGATCCCCTTCATAAATTTCCTATTAATCGTAGTCCAGTCAATTAATTGTAAATTTTAAAAAAGTTGTAGTTTTGAAATTTGACATAGTTATGTTTAATATTTTGCTGTAAGGTGGGCCTACGCGCATGTGAGCAAAGTCGAAAACTTCACTCGTTTGTTTTGGCGCAATTTGTAGTTAAGAATATGGAAAGGTAAAAAGATTTGGAAATTATGACAAAATTAAATTTAAACCAGGCTAAGTATGAAACAAATGATAACATATCTCCAGATAGTCTTCCTCTTGGCGAAAAAGAGTTGGCTATCCGAAATGGGGGAGGAACGGCCGCACAACATAAACTTTAGTTTTACCTTTATACTAAAACTCATCTGTACGAACTCACATGTTCACATGTAAAGAACATTATAAAGATTTTTTGGATTTTTCAAATAACAAAATATTATTTAAACTCTCCGAAAAACACATTTATTTTCATTAATTCTCATGTTAAAAAACAATCATCATCAACCCATCATCTGCCATTATTCTTTTTTGGGATGCTTGTTTCTTTTCATTTTCACCTCAACAGTGTCATTTTAAGGTCTGATTGTTAAGTCTGAATGTTGAGTCGGCATCTATAAAAGGTAAAAATCTGACGAAAATCATTTTTCTAATTAATAGATAGTTAATTATAATTAAAAGTTAATTAAGCAGCTTTACTAAATAAAATTCCTATTTCATTCATGTTATCATATTAATGGAATTTTTTGGAAAGATTACAATACTAGTTTTGGAAGATAATGGGTCAACATGCAAGCGGCCACAGTAGCCTTTTGGTAGGTCTCGACTTTGGGCCAGAATGTTTCCAAGTTTCAAAACCCATTTAGTGGAAGAACCACCTTGTAATTGGGTTTGGTGTATGTAAAATTCGACAGAGTCAAATAAGAATGATGCAGCACGAAATTAGAGGAAATCATTGCCGCCTGAGGTGTCATACCCGTCGACTGACCACATTTGAAAAAATACGAAATTCCTCCCAAAGCGGAACTCTTATTGCTTCAGAACGGGATATAAATATAATTAAGCAAAACATTTTTATACTTAAACATTTATTTTCTAAATATATATACACATATATATATATATATATATATGTATGTATATATATATGTGTGTGTGTAATATATGTATTACTATATTATATACACATATATAATATAGTAATGCATAATATTGTGTAATTATATATTATATAATTTGTATATCAAATAATATACATATATAATGTACGTATATGTATATTACACATGCACATGATATATTTTGAATGTAGCTATAATATTAAACATTAAAATAATAAAACTTATTACAAACGAGAATTAAATTTTAATATTTATTGCTGTCACTTAATTTTCTTTATCTGAAATTAAATTTTATTGCTTTCGTCTACCTAAGGATACTTATCCTTTGTGAGAAAACAATGGGAGAAAAAGAAAATATTCAGTCGCTCTTGGGTTCATGTATTGAGCGTTGGTGCTAATGTATGAATTAAAATATATTCTTGCTTCAATTGTGTTTAAAAAAATTGCTGGCGCAATTTGGGAAAACAGAGGTCGTACCTAAGAAACCAATTTCCTTTATTGCACCGATGACATAATTTTTCAAAGTTAATTTTTTCTGACTTCGAAACATATTGCATAAAATTTTATTTACATTGTTCTGAGGTGTATATTTGTATAAACTACAAACCAATCCACTAAATATTTTTCATTAAAATTACTTCTCCATCTCTATACATTACAAAATGTCCAAATAGTTAAAAATCGTACCCTCACGTATTAAAAAAACTTACCTTAATGGCTATCAAAGAACGAAAGTAGGCTAGAAATCTGTAAAGGCTTATTTTGCCACCGTGTAGGTTTTCGAACTTAAATCAGCTTCGAAAACAACGCACTTTTCAAATTGGCCTATATTTTTGTAAATAATAAAAATAACCAGTTTAGAACATCCAAAAGGAAGGATTTCAGAATGAAGTGTACCCTAAAAACTTAGCCTCTCAGTTAATGAATTTAGACTCTGCTTTGTAATTTCAATTATATTAAAAGTCTTTTCAAAAGCTAATTCAATTTTCAGTCTAAGATTTAAACCGAATAGATTTTTGCCTCTAAGTTTATTAGATTAGGATACCGCGGTCTAAGAAGCAGTTGAAATAAAACCTCTAATAATAGTGAAATGTAATTAGAATTTTTTTCCTAATTATATCTTCATTTTCTTCATTCCCCCAGAGACCTTAAGTGTACAAGACTCAACACGAGTCAGCGAGATGTAATTATATTAACTTAAGAAAGCTTTTACCACCAGTATAAAACAGGATATCATTTAGTTTTTCAATCGTGATATCTTTTCAGATAATAAAACAAAAAGATACTCTACCGAGTATTACGATGCAATGATTAATGTGTGTTTAAAATCACTTTCGAGACTTCCAGAGGAATGTTCCAATTCACGGTCTGTCAGATGATGAATGAAATGTTTATAAATTAAGAATCTTTTACATGTGGTGGAATCGTCTACATATGAAATTCTGCATAAAATTTTAAAATATTACAGGAACATTCGGATTTTCTGACGTAAAGGCGCTCAATTCCTCAAGAAAAAGTATTTCCTTAACTACGATATTTCCGATATTAGTGTGTAGTAGAATCCAAAATAAAATTATATAAACATCGCACTTTATCAGAAAAATAATGAATAAAACTGCAGGTAGAATTCAATTCACTTAAAAATAGAAATTGAAATGTTTTCTGAGTTTATTCTGTATAGGCATTGCAATAGGAAAATTTGTAAAGAGACCGCCCCATAACTGAATTCTTATCAGTAAATTATTACTAAAATTCCTTTTTTTTCAAAAAAGTTAATGTCTTTATATAAATAGGGAAAATGCTATGCATTAAGCTACTGACACAATACCCAGGCATCAAGATGTCGCTTCATTTAGGACTGAGTGCCGATTAAGTTGCATGATACTGGTAAGTATTGGAAGAATATCCGCAGTGTAGTCGGGAGAATCTATATTTAACATTTCTATTTCTGGAAAAAGGAGCTGTGTGTTGCATCGGATACCCTAGGAGTCGTTGACAGCCGGTTTCTAAAAAATGATAATCACACTGATGGGTCTGCAACTTTTCGGCCTTGGTCGGGTCAAGAGGGCGGATCAGATTCAACATTTAATTACAACTTGAGATACAGCCAGATGTCACAGATAGTCCTCTTCAGTCACGAAGACAGTGAAGCATGAAAATGAGCAATTCGACCGGAACGTCTTCCATATCGAATAACGACTTCAGTATCCATGCAAGAAATGGAGGAGATGTCTTTGGAGCCATCTCATCCGGAATCAGATGCATTTCTCTCAGTGAGACGATCGAAACTGTTATCAGTATACCGTCGATCTCCACAATGAAAACTTTTTCTGTTCTTGAGAGGACCTTGTATTGACCAGCATGAAGAGGTTCCAAGTTTTTTAGCACTCGATCAGTTCTCAAAAATATCTGAGATTCTTTAACCAGATCATCACAAACAAAGCCTGAACTTGAATCATGACGCGTAGGGAAAACTGGTTTAAAAATTCGATCATGATACTTTAATATCTGCAAGAATGATGATGTCGACGTTGTCACCGGAGTATTTGAAAACGCTCTACTGGCAACTTCAAGGCGGTTCCATACACTTACTCCGCAGAAGATGTGGCCAAGTCCTGTTTAAAACTCGTTGTGATGCCGAGCAGTATCAACGAAAGAGCATCCAGCCAGTTCTAAGGAAGATGCGCCATCAACGCACTTTTCAGATGTCTTTGAAATCTCTCAACTGCTCCATTACTTTGGGAGTGATAAGTAGTAGTTTGAGTCTACTCCACTCCTAAAAATTTTGAAAGAGAAGAAAAAAGATTATTTTAAAAATTAGAACCACGATCAGAAGTAACTTTCTCTGGTACTCCAAATCTAGAAATCCATCATCCAGGTCCAACTACATCAATATGCACATGCGAAAAACGTGCTGATGGTAAAAGAATGTTTCCAGCCACTTACTTCGTTTGACTTGTGACCTTAGATCTCTGGCACTGAATGCAACTTTTACACCATAATGCACAATCCTTGTTTATGTTCTTCCGCACAAATCTAGCTGCGAAAAACTTTTGAGTAGCTTTGATATTTGGATGTGATAAATTATGAAAGTGATTGAAAATTTGTCTACGAAAGGATTTCGTGACATACGGACGTACAGTGCAGCGGACACATCACAATAAAGTGGTTTTTTCGGATGAAGCAAAATACATGGGTCTAAGTTCGAAACCGGTCCCAGAACCCATCAATGACTGCAGTTCGTGATTCTAAAATTGATCTTCCTCCAAACCATATAAGTCATTTAAATTTAACAAGTTAATTTGTGAAATTCTAGAAAATGTGTCATTATCACCACCTGCAATGTATCGTATGTCAGTTGTGAATTGACTAAAAAGTTCAAGGTACCTGATTTAACGAGGAGTACTATTGTCGTATTTTTGCGTGAAAGCAAATATGTGTGGTTTGTGAACAGTGTAAATAACAACTTCACAACCCTCCAGCACATAGCGAAAATGTTTTACAGACAAGTAAATCGACAACAATTCACGGTCAAAAGTACTATATTTCTTCTCTGTAGCGATCAGCTTCCTAGAAAATAAACCAAGTGCTTCTACTATGGATTTTATATTCTGTTGAAGTACAGTGCCTACAGTTAAATCAAAAGCATCTGCCATCAACGACAAACGAGCATCTGCTGCAGCAAAAGATAAGGCTGATGCGTTTGCAATTGACCTCTTGAACGACTCAAATACAGATTGAGTGTCTTCCGTCCATGCAATCAGGGTGTTGTCCTTCTTAACTTTAAGTTTAACAAGGCTATGCAAACACTATTGTTCTTTAGTAGCATCTTTTAAAATACGATGGTAAAAATTAAGTGTGGCCAAAAACCTTCTTAACTCCTGAACAGTTTTAGGTAAAGAAAATTCGTTTAAAAATTGAATTTTTTCAGGAAGAGGGGAAATGCCCCTTTGAAGAGACCAAAACACCTAAACATTTAAGTTCTGATTAACCAAAAACACACATTTCAGGATGTGAATGTCATTGTTTATACACTTTAGTGGATGGACAAATTTGTCGCCTTCTTCAAATATTAAGCAATTTTAATCTTTATTTCATGACTTACATGTATTACCACTATTTATTGATAATTATAAGGGTACAATGTGTTGAAAATCTGTTTTCCTGTAATAAAATCAATTTTTTGCTTCTTTTACAAAGTGCTGCACATTGTTATAATAGCAGTGCAACTATACAGAATCAAATGCGGATTCTTGTTAGTTTTTCTAGCGATTGGGGAAGCAATCCAATATATTTAATTGTTCAATGGGCAGCTAGAGAATTTAAAACGTCCTTGAGGACAGATCATACATAACTTAGACTATCTTTGTTAAAGATAGAGTTCAGGAGACCACAGGCGAACACTGGATTTGCTTAACGGCAGAAGGTTTTTAATAAATCAGACATGCTCATCATGAAAACGGCACTTGTCTTTTCTGTCATCCACAAGAATTTTCACAAACGAAGAAAAACGGCAAGCGACTATTTAATAAAATTAATGTGAAATATTATTGAATATAATACAAATATCATAATTTAAAATTAATTTCTGAGCGAATTAACAGAAATTCTTACAAAACTGTATATTTTACTAAGTAAGATTATAAAATTAAACTATAAACTATTGTTAGGATATATTATTATGATTTCATATTAGAGAGTCTCTTATGTGAGTTAGTTTCTCCTTGCTTATTTTGCTTGTTTTTATTCTCGCATGTGTAGTTATAACACATGTTTATCACTCTGATTTCTTGATATTGCAGACAAATTAACCTTTCTTGCGTTTGTTCATTGATATTTCTTATAGCAGCATGCCTTCAAGAGTTTAGGTTAAAAATCTGGATTCACGTTCCTGCATTTTCAGTGTGTATGTTGTAAATGAAAAGGCAACGCAGATAACCAGCTTTGTTAAAATGTCACATTTTTCTTACTTCGGTGAGAAGGTTGGCGAACCGAAAAACTAATAGGCATCTCATAAAGTCTGTTATACATTGGAGGTCTAATATTTTCATGAAATGAACTCAAGACAAAATAAAATCTCTTTCATTTGCTATTTCAATTTTATAGAGAACCAGCCTGTTATGAACATTTCTATTTTTATTTAACCAAAACAAAAAGCTATATTATCCAAAAAAACAGAATGTGTTCAACTCAGAAATCACTTTAGCTAATTGGCCCGTACCACCCAGCCCTGATTTACCTGTGATTGTTCCTCGCATATCCCTTTTTTATCATCTGATTTTGAAAAATTGAACATTAATGAAATCGAAAGAATGTACACAACCAAGGCCGAAATTTTGAAGATCAAACATTTATTTCATGTGAGTTAAATGATTTGGTACTCTTTAAAAATTATTCTTAGGATGGCGAATTAAATATAAAAACTAAATTCCTACTTCAACTACATTTTATTCGTATTTGAATTCGGGAAAACAAGTTTACCTCGTACTATTCTCAAGAGGAATCACTTGTACACTGCAGGAACACTCTGGATTTATAGATCATTTATCTTCCACCAGTTATAATGATAAATTTCAGTGGAGACTATGAGGAATTTATGTATGTTGTTCTGCATACAAGAAACGTCATTGCTTCAATTCCTGTAGCTCATTTAGTAATTTTAAAAGAAACCCAGCTAAATCTTGATTTTCTTCTTTATGGAAAGAAAATGCAGAGAATTTAAATGTCAAATTTATGGGCATTTAAAAATTTAATCACGATATTAAGCTCTCAAGATGGCTATTCAAAAATCCCCTGTATCTTTTAAGATCTAAAAATCAAAACTGGATATGGGAAAAATTGCCTCTAATGAAACATTTCATTCTAAGATCAAAGAATGTGATCCCGCAGAACTTATTGGATTTTAAACAATTCATTTCACCACTTCTAAACATAAAATTGCGATTGATAAAACAATTTTTAAAGGTTACGATGAAAAAAGTGATTTCCTTCGATTTTCAACCGATATTTTTCCACAGCTTTTAGATGATAAAATCAAGGTATGTGTGGTTGTCGACTCAACAACCAGAGCCTTGATAGCAGACATCAGAAATGCTTTCATAAAAATTCCCTTAAATAATGAGGAAATCATACACATTTATGTCGGACGGAATCTCCGGGAGAGAAAAGATGTTAAAACAGCAGACAGAGGGCATATGCGACTATAAAATTTTATATAAGCATCTATCATGTCTACCTCTACGATGTGACAATGTAGGGATTCAGATTTATGACCTGAAAGGAATCACATGAATTTAATTCTGAATAAATAAGAACTCTCATTTCAGAATAAGAAATAAGGTGAAATATCAGAGAAGGCTTTATCTCCGTTGACGTAGAATTTTTCCTATATTCGGAGCGGTGGACCTGGTCATTTAATGACGGACAGTAAATCGAGAAAAAAACGTCAAAGAGGAAGACCCAATGCTCCAAGACTCCAGAGATCCTAATTTCATTCGAAAGCAAGCTCAAACCTTTAGCAATTGGAAGAGAAGTTATCTAATCCTTCTGTTTTTCTTTGTTGGATATATATCCTCTAGCAGAACTGCTGTAGAATTCTTGATCTATACTGCTTCTATGAACCACTTCTCCAAAGGAAAACAACTATATGGGAATTGAAAGTCATCTCTGATTTTTTTTCTTTGGATTTACCACTGATACGTAGGGAAGAAAATAAGGTGCACAAAAAACGGTGTAAAAGAACTATTTTGTTTAAAGATACATTTTATATAATGTATTGCCCAAATACGCATAGAATTTAATCAGGTAGAATAATATATTAAGATAATTATAGATATACAATTAAAAATAGTAGAGCTACAATAAAATATGTTATTGATATATATTAGCCATTGAAACTCATTTAAAGAACAAAATTTAAATGTTAATAGTCGATGTCGTTGTGAATAAACTTGGATATTTAAAAGAAACAAAATGTCTTATAATGTTATGACACTGTAGATATAATCATTAATACTCTCAGGCATTATTAAAGTTCGAAAAGATTTTTTGGCTTGATAATTTGTATCGGGTAAAGTTCAAATGTGGAATAGTGTGAAATGAAATCCAAAAATTTGTTGATCCTCAAGGACGATTATTCTCAGTGTATTAACGCTCATTGTTTTAAAAATATCGATACTTTTGTTGGTTTACAATATATTCGACCCAAAAGAAACGGGAAACGAGCAAAAAGAAAACATTGCGGGGCATGACATCGAATTAGTGTTTACGTATTATTTTTCGGAGATCATTAATGAGAACCGGGATACATTTGAACCTACATTTTTTTATCAACGAAAATGAAAGGTACGGCTGATAGGTTTAATAGGGAAATGATTGAATGTGTTACGATTATACTAAATGAAAAGAAGCTGTCTCAATCATTAGGGATTGAGTTAGCAAACATTGTTAATTATTTCAAAAACTGATTTTCCCCTTCATTTTTTAACGGGAAGGCTCCATTAAATTATTTTAACAGTTCAAAAAATTAATGATAACGACAATAAATAATGCATTTCGACAGTAATAACGAGAGATTAATCAATTTCTTTGAAAATCATTTTTATTACCAAGTTATATTATTCTTGAATTGATCTATCAAAGTTCGTTAGAACAAAAATAATGATGATTTTGTCAAATTATACAACAAGGTAAGCATTTTCAAATGCTACAGCAATAGTAAAAAATAAACAAGATTTTATTATTTCATATACAAAAGCAAAAATAATATTTTAAAATATTAGAAATTGGTAAAGCAGTTAAATAAGATTTGATAAAAGTTTTGAAAAACATTTTAAACTTATCATTCTCATCTCGAGGAATCCTGAATTATTGATATTTTGCAGAGAGCATCAATTTTTTTAACGTATTCGTCATAATTCCACAATATAATAAATAAAAAAATAATATGGTATCCTGATTGTACACTATGCAGAAATAAAATGTCTTTTTATCCATGCCAGAGATCCAACACAGCGTCATTTAACTTGAACTTGAATGATAGGAGTTACGGGATTTGAAGCAACAAAGGTTGTAATCCCCTCAGCGTCATTTAGGTTGGTTTTTGTTGGTTAGGTTAGGTTAGGTTATATTAACGTCTCGTTTTGAAGCAACACGAGGGCTATTTAGGGACGGACCTCGTAATTTTGAACCGCGGTCAGATGACGAGGACGACATCTGAGCTGGCACCCCCCTCTCCAAACTTCCGCGCCACACCAACGGGAGGACGTTTGGCCACTACGTGTGATTTAGCGTGCAACAGGCCCCATACACGGCGGATCTTCGGTGGAATCGGGTTTCGAACCTGCGACCCTCCGGTCCCGAGGTCGAGACCTTACCACTAGGCCACCGCGGCCTTGGGTTTTGTTGGAAATGAGAGGATTCAAAGTAGTTAATTACAATTTCCACAAATGAGGGCGCTACTATCGCTTATAACATGCGTGCATAAATCTTCTGTATGTCATCCTCCATCAACAAATGAAGCATAATTCCTAACTTGAATCGTCTTAACAATGATACGTTTCTGGCAAACATTCAGATATGGCGAAAAATGAACAAGTTGTTGATGGAGAACATATCATTGAGGAGGAAATATGGTCTCCATTAAACAACCCGCCGAACTAATTTCAGTTTTGTATTGTAGTATTGCGCGGATTCAGTTCCTGAAACTTGTTTGCTTTCGAGCGCTGCAAGGAAGCCGAGTATGCAGTACTTTGCATTTCTTTCACTTCCATTGTTGTTCTTAGTCTTCTGCTGTATAGAACAGAAGTAATAGTTCAATATTTGAACTTTTAGCTTCTCCATATTGTGACATTGGCTTTTTCATATCCCATCCGTAACAAACGGTTATAGAAAAAATTTTCATTTTCCAGCCCAGAAATAAAATTCCAGGCTTTACATTAAAGAAAAAAATGGCAATCTCAAGTCAGAGTTGTTTTAATAAAATTTTAAAATTTTATATATAATCTTTTTTCAATATTAAAAGTGGTAATGCTTCTTTTACAAATTTTCAAATCTTGATTCCTAATAAGACAGAAGGTGATGCATTGTTTTGATTATGAACTTTATTTATTCCCGTTTTCACAGTAGGGTGGGTCACCAATCTATGGAGGAAAAAAGTTTATGATTTCTATACGGCCCAGCAGGAAAATGGTGCCAAATGAAATGTTTAGCTCACAGATAAAATTTGGTTTGAATGGGATATCATCTGCCTCCGGACTGACTTCAGAGAATACATATTTTGAAATAAACTTCTATTTGATGAGTTGCTGAAACGAGGCTAAAAAAGTTTAAAAAAGTGTGTCTGTAGAACAAATTGAAGTTATATAAGTAATATTCATTTATTTTAAGAACACTTTTACAAAAATGGCATGTATATTATTACAATAATATTTCAAATACAATGCGTTCGGTTCTTGCCCGAAATAGTGTTATTTATCACTCAACACTACCAGCCTATATAAGAGTCTACCCCACATGGTTCAGCTGGATTGTGCACATGCTTCAGCCTTTTCAGCCAGATTATGGCTTCTGGATTTAAGAAAAAAATTCGCCATCATCTTCTACATTCAACTACTTTCTTATCATCATGTTATTAACACTGATTAAGATTCTACGGTACAGTGGTCAACAAAAAAAATTGGGCACCCTGAAACTGTGGTATATATTATTGCATATTCACAAAACTATTGTCGATGACTCAAAGGGACATGTTTATTTAGATCGAGAAACTGTTTAACTTAATTAATATACTTAATTAAGTGCTATCTAGAAATTTCTCCATTACGCCTACCGATTTTTTTCGCTGAATGTATTCTTGATCATGAAATTAACCCCCACCCCAAAAAAACTCTTATACAGTTGTGATGATAATTTCGAAACTTACAGGCTTTTGAAAAAAATGGCTCATCTAATGTTAAATGAGTTATGTAAACTTTTGATAATATATCAGAAAATATCATAGGTTTCTCAAAATAATTTCACTCACTAAAAGAACATAATCTTACTGCAAAAAAATGAAATAAATTTATAAATAAAGAAAGAATAATATTTCATACAAATTTGTTGAACATGAATGTGAAAAAAAGTTAATTGTATCATAGTAAAATGTTTACGTGAGAGCAAAGCTGAAATTTTAAAACTCCGGAATCCAAAAACCTATGAGCATATCTGTAACAGTTTTCGAGATATTAGCAAAAGTTTATATAATTCATTCAACATTAGCTGAGCCATTTTCTTCAAAATTATCATCACAACTGCCTTTATCTTCATAAAGGAAATTAATAGCTATCGGGAGCATGTTTGTACTTGTCAAAGCAACATCTTCGAAGATTACGTGATAAACCAGAAAAGTTACTAGATTGCGCAACACGTGCCAGAAGATTTAGAATTTAGACGCCCGGAACAAGGATCAATTTCAAATACAAACATGTGAAATTTGATGAGAGAAAATTTGTGCATGTTACAAATGTCGCATCTAAATCTGAAGATGTATGTTTGAAAAATCGGTGAGAGAATCTCAATTTCAATATGAAGTTGGTTCTAATTCAGACGTCGCTGAAATAGAGATTGATAATTCCATAACTCTGGGAATGACAGGATCTCAAACGGAGATACTTGTAACAGGGGACAGTTCATTCATCGCATTGCAAATGTATTTGTAGTACTTAAAAATGCATGTTTCAACAATAATGAAATTTAGTAACACTGCTTTCTAACTTTGTTTCTTCAAATTTTAGAAAAAACAATTGTGTAAATAGGGAATCACATGCGATATTTCGGATTTCGAGAAAATGATTTCTGTTGTTTATCTGCATGTGATTACTATTTAATTTTTGTTAAAATTTTATAATCGAAGAATTCGCGATTTATTCACTAGATTCTATTGCAGAATTCATATTCAGAATAAGGTTTGTATGTTCATCTACTGTTAGTAGACAAATAATAGACACCGCTTCTGGTCTCTTTTCTATCTCGTTCTTCTAGTTTATCTTCAGATTCCTCTACAACGAAAGTACGTCACAGTTTATAAGTAGCATTAAAACGTAAAATGTCATGTCCTTATAGTTACCTTTGTTTAATTTCATAAAATGAAGAAACATTCTCTTTCTGTATAATGAAAATCAGCATTAACGATGTGTATTATCTCATGCGCGTTTCTGAAACCCGATCTAAAATCGTTTTGTTATGTGGTTATTTTGTATGAAAAATATTGCTACAACGCAAGTCTTGTCAGCACTCAGCACGAAAAGACACTATCAATCACAAAACAAACGGTACCATCACGACCAGATTCAGCGAATTTACTCAAACATAGTTTTAAGGGTTCGCCGCCGACCCGCTTTACGCGACACATCAATTCAGATCCAAGTGGAACAAAACATAAAATTTTCCAAAGTTTCCTTTCAAACTGAATATCTGTCGAAAATAATTTGTGGAACGTTTCTCTATTGCGTTCTTTGACAAAAAAGCGTTCCGGTTTTGTCCAACAAAGATCAGCTACAATTTTGTTAGCAATAAAAGGGAGTCCGTTAAAAGAACACAACATCATTCAGCATAAAATCAGTATGATTTGATCCAGTTAATTTTTAATATTTGTTAAAATAGGAAATCAAGATTTCTATAATCTTGATGCATATTCATAAACAAGTATTCGTTAACCAGTCACTAAATGCGTAGTTAAAATGTAGAAGTGGACTGGAATCAGGGAACAAATTTAATCTATACTGCAAAGCACTATATTTATTACCAGTATTTATAAATAAATGATGAAAACAAATCGTAGATTTTCGACCTAATTTTTTTCTCGTTTAGTAAAGGTGTGCTTAATTATAAGAGCAGTGCCAATAATGCAATATAAATTGAGTCGTTTAGCTGCAAACAGTGGCATTCTTCAAAAGAGAAAATTCGCCAGAAAAGTGAGAAGTAAAAAATGACTGCATGACATTTCGGCAGTGTGATTCAGTATACTTTTTATGATATTGATGCATGAAGAAGGGTGCAGTTTTGTTTCGGAGATGGTCCAGTTTTACAGAAATCTGAAATCTAAATAAATACGACAAATTTTAAAGAAAAAACAAGACATAATAATTTTCGCAAAATATTGTTGAAGAAAGAGATTAATATTTTTAAAGTAGAAAATCGATTCCATCATTAAAAAAAATCAGATTATCATGACCACAATTCTTCAAGGTTGCACTAAATATTGTCTCTGTCTTTCTGATGATTTTTTCCCACTCTTCCTGTCCTTGATCTGATGATTCTAAAATGATTGTGCAGAAAACGTATTTGTCAACACTCTCTCAATTCGGTCAAAAATGTCTCATCAGTAATTTTGTACAATATGAAGTTGTAGAGGTTTCACGATTAATCCTGGAATTCACGACTTTAACCTTACTGGTCGTGATATTTTTCCTTCTCTTCGCAACGTATTTTCTTTTACCTGCCTCAGATTTATGAAAGGGAACTCCTTGCAACAATATTTTTTCCTTAAAAAAATCTCTTTGTCGAGACGAGTTAGAAATAGCATCTTGCAGGTTATTTTATGAAATTCTGCTGATTTTCTTCCAATCCTAATCGAGATAATCTCTGTTTATGTTGAAAACTCTCCCACTTTCGGAAAGTATTTTTTTCTCAAACGACGGTCTCATCTTTATTTTCACTTTCTTTTAAATTCTTGCAAGCACGCGGTCCGGGGAATAAAATAATGTTCTGAATTGGGAACTCTATCTTCTTAAGGTCCTGGAGGTCAAAAACATTGAAGCATAATCATCAGTGTTGTGTTTTTGCCTCGGCCTTCGCATCCATCAGCCATACATACGAG
Organism: Araneus ventricosus; assembly: GCA_013235015.1. Lineage (NCBI taxonomy): Eukaryota > Metazoa > Arthropoda > Arachnida > Araneae > Araneidae > Araneus > Araneus ventricosus. Next base: position 8,915 of record BGPR01012779.1, on the reverse strand, counting down.
GACAGTATCACCTATGAAATCCGTATTTTGCAGCCAGTGCAACAAAGCTCAAGAAATTTCATTGGAAACATTTTTGGGAAGTTATGTCCCTTCAAGTATATGATGTCGTTATTGTTGGTCAATGGATCCCTTGATGAAACGTGTATGACGTTGGAGTTATATAGGTACAGCTATCTGCTATAATTTGTCAACCGGTCAAGGATTTTTGACTAGAAAATTTTTTTGGGCAATCAAAGCGTTAGATAATTAGGTCCTCCATCTTTTCTCTTCTAAGAGATAAAAAGCCGCTGTTTGCATTTTATGTAGCGTGGATTCAAATATAACCGTCTGTTTCTCTTCGTCAATCTTAGCTGCTTTTATCATCTCATTCACTCTCAAGCATTTGGAAAGATTATCAACACAAGACGAACCAAAACCTGTGTTGGCTCTGGAGTTGAATAGTTTTTGAAGTACCAGAGAATAACTATGGGTGACTTGTCTTGAGTGCCGAAATGCAAATAAACTATATTTTTAATGCTCATTTAACTGCTGGGTTAATTGTTGCTTGAGTCTCATTCCGACATAGTGAAATTCAATGCTTTTGAAATTTTTTATGGAAGATATCTTTTTTCGGCTCAAATGCCGCTGATCTTTGTTCTCGTCCTCTCTTTTCTGAAGGCACCAGAGACATTTCGGTGGTCTGTATCCCCCTCACTTCTTACAGTCGTCTTACCACATCCACTTTTATGCATACTGAAATGAATTATTATGAATAGAACCTACAGTTGCTGTTTTACCACCTCTCATTTTACCCAGACGGATATCTTTTACGCTACCGTACCTGAATTTGAAGAACTTCAACATTTTTTTACTTCTTATTCTAAAGTGTTTTAATTCAGAAAAACCGAACTTCAATTCATAGGAGCGTCCAAATTATCAGTTGTAAGCCTGAGTTTTGTAAGATATCACGAAACTATCATTGCGCTGTTTGACGGCTTCGATGATGGTCGGTTTTGAATCCGCACCCTTTAGTGGAGAGGGCCCGTACTGCAGCACACCTTGATTTTCGGGCTTTTAGGGTCAGGGTTTAAGCACTTTCGGTTTGCCAAGTCGTAAAAGAGATCATACAGTTTTAACATATTTGAAAACACTCATTTCTGTAGAAAGTGGAAATTGACACTTTTGAAACTACAAGATACAGTTGTGGCTGGTGATTATTTTATTAAGAAAGGTAAGTTACAATCCCATTATTGTGGAAGGTTTCAACGCCGTTGGATATCTAGCTCACTGCCAATAAGCTCGAGGGTATAAAACGTTATTCGAGAGTCATTCCTTTTCATTTCACACCGCTTCAAGTCTCACCGCTCTTTTGTGCACCGCTTCAAGTCTGTCACACATGCGTTCAACATTAACGAAAATAAACTGAAGGCAAAATAAAATTTATATTCATCTGCTATTCCATTGTAATGGCGAGAGCTGGCCAGTCATGTAGATTGCTATTTCTTTTTAAACAAAATAAAAAGCTGCAACAATAGCCAAACTAATGTTGAGTACCAAGAAAGCATTTTTGCAATTGGATTATCGAAAGAAAGACTTCCAAATACTATCTTGGTGCAATTTCTTCACTCAGAGACCAACTTACACAAAGTGGAGTCCATGTCAAGTACTAAATTTGCGATCCTATGTTTTCAAATAATAAATAAAAATACAATCCTTTTTTATTTTCTCTGAAATCTTACGTAGAGGTGTGCAAAGATGGATATTTGATTTATAATAAAAATCAAAGCATTTTTGGACTGCTATGGTTTATATAATACGACGGCGACCAGCTGGTTCTCATTATATTAATGTTATTATTTAGTATTTTCAATCAACTTTAATATAAATTTTCAATTTATTGAATTTTTGTTATACTGGAAACAGTACTTACTAAGAAGGACCTCGAAATGAATTATAAAATATGAAAATAACATTGCATAGAAAAGGATTAGTATTTAAACTAAAATTGGAAATATAAACAGAAAAAAATGAATTTAATGTTCTACAGTTAATGACATTAAAAATTTGAGATCAAATTCAATTGTTAAAAGAACATTGAGCTGGATGTGTCTCTATGGAATTCCAAAAAATGAAATTTAATGAAAATATTTTCTTGCTCATATATATTTCCAGTTAAAATTAAAATGATTACACAATATTTAGCTTATTAGAAAGAACACGACAAAACTGAATCTACCAGCATTACTGAACCGTAATTTATCACATATGGAAACGCAAAATACAATTTTAAATTAAATAATGTCTTCTAATAGATTTTCTGTCTAAGGATTTCATTAGGGATGGTTTGCATATTTACTATTTCACGAACAGATAAAATTAAGACTGCAACACACATTTTTTGATATCATAAATAAATAATTTATGAAAAAAATTATCCCGGGTTCAAATTTTGTTTAACCCTCTTGCCGAAAAATGTTGTGTTTACTTATAACTTTTAGAGCGTTCAATCATATTGTTCAGTAGAATCCCGGGAATCTATACCACAGAAATCCGAAATTTCGGATAATCCGAAAATACTTTAACTTTCTGAAAAATGTTTTTGAAAAATGAACGAAAAATAATATTTACGAATCAAAAACAAAGCTAATGATTATTCCCAATTTAAAAGAAATATCCTAATTGAAGTTTATGAATAAATACAGTACAGAGCAGTCAACGAAGGTCCAAAATGGGGGTCGAAAAAACATTAAATCATATAGTTTTGAAAATTGGTACACATGTTTGTGAGGGGCTTCTGATGATTATACTAAAAGTCCCCGGTCCCGGGACTTCATTTCACGGCGCCATCTTGTATTTCAACCCCCTTTCTTAGTTTTTCTTGAATATCTCGAAATCTAATCAGTTTTCAACTTACAATTGATTTAATGAATTAAAGAGCGTGTAGTTCCCTAAAAATATATACTTTTATGTTTCTTTCAGCTCTAAAAGTTTCTCATATAATAATGGGTCTCAAATTTACCACCATCTTGTGTTTCATCCCCTTTTTTAGATCTTCTTGAATGTCTCGAAAAATGTTCAATTTTCAATTACGTGTAATGCAAAAAAATAACTGTCGTAAAATTCCCTATAAATTCATTCTTTTATATTTCTTCTAGCTTTAATAATTTTTGAGATAATGGGTCTCAAAATGTCCCAACATCTTAGATTTTATCCCTCTTTTTTAGTTTTTCTTGAATATCACAAAAAATATTTAATTTTCAAATTACATGTAATGCGACAAATTAATAATCTCAAAATTCCCAACAAGTGCATGGTTTTTTTCTATCTTTACTAATTTCTGAGATATTTAAGAAAAATTAAAAAGAGGCGAGATAAAATCCAATATGGTAGTAAATTTTTAAATCCATTATCTCGGAAACTGTTCAATCTAAAACAAAATAAAGCATGCGTTTGTAGGGAATTTTACACTTTTTAATTTTCTGACCACATATAATTTGAAAATTGAATAAATTTAGATATATTCAAGTCGATATATTATTATGATATGGGATCTGCACACCAAATTTATGGATTGCTATCACATTTTTATCGAAATAGGTCAGTATTTCTTTCCGTCCATATGCATTTGGACTTTATAACTATAAAAGCCAAAGATGTGAATAGATAAAATTTGCTGCACAGTTTTATCATCTTATTTTGTATATAGGCATCACGGTTTGAGTCGTGTGCACCAATGTATTGCTAGTCAGCCTGTCTTTTCGATTGTATGTGAACATGATAACTAAAAATGCAACTGGTGAGATATTCTTTCTACTTTCTTAAAAAAATGCTTAAAATTTTAAGCGTTCGTCTTTGCTTTGCAATTGCTTTAATGTTTTAAAACAATCATCATATGGAAATCTTCTTCCATATCACACATTATTCCTTTAGAATATTTAAAGCAGTTTTATCAATAAATTCCCTGGGATAAAAGAATTAACACAAAGACAATAATATTCAGAATATATTATTATATTTCTTGCTTATGGTTTGCTTTCTCCGATTTCTTGTTCATGGTTTACTTTCTCCGATGTTATGCATTATTGAAAAGTTGTGTTGAGTAAAATGTTATTTTAATTCTCGAATAATAGGTCTTCTAAAAGTAGAATCAGATCAAATTATAAACAAATTCAGACGTGCTGCTGCAAATTATAAAACACATATTTATATGCAATACCAGATAGATAAGTTTTAAACATATTAATTGTCAACTTTATATAAGTTTAATAAAGTTTGATAGATTTGTACCTTGTATCCTACATTGATGATTTTGTTAGGATTGAGAAATGGGATAGCGATGTTAGGATGAATGAAGGTTGCGTAGGTGCGTTCAGTAATTCCAATGATGAAGTCATTTATTTAAAGCAACTATTCTATTCAAACACAACCAAAACCTTCCTTCACGCCGCACCTAGCTGAGCGTGGAGTTCACCGCAAGCGGAGCGTGCTATTACTGCGAGTGAGGGAGACAGGATGAATGCAAGTGCCTTTTGTGCTCAGACACAAGACAACGCCTCTTATGTGACGTCACACTCATCACAGCTGAAGTTACATGAGAGAAGTTAAGAATTTAGCTTTGAATATCAGAACAAGAATTGTATTCGCCACATTTTAAAAATCAATTTATAAAATATCCTTCAATTTTGTAAATAGAATTTTGAACTTTCAATTTTCGCAGTGGAAATGCTGTGAATTTTAGTGCTCATTATAAAGATTTAAATTGCGATCTCGCAAATTTTTTCCTTATTTCTTCGGGATGTTAATATTCTGCTAACTGATTTCTTTCTTGAACCTTATTCTTCCTCGAGAATTGAAAATGATGTTCTTCCCTCAGGTTCGTACTTACACAAATGGCGAACAAGCATGATAGCAAAGTTCAAATTCCCTTTTAAAGATTTTTTCTTTTCTAAATGTTCTATAGCTTTACGTTGAGGACTGCAAAGATGGAAATTAAAATTACACCTAATTAATTATATACAATATATTTTTGAATTAGTGTGGTTGATATGTTGCAATATAGCAGGCTTCAGAGACCAGCTGCGCCCCTACCTTATTCATATTATTAATTTAACAGTGTCAACCAACTTTAATTTAATTGTAAAGTCAATTCATGTTTGGTAAGCTGGAAGCGTGAGTTGCTACAAAAGACCAAAAAAACTATTTGGGAAATTAGAAAGGAAGCATTGTGTCGAAAATGGGTTTGTAATTGAATTTTGAAGCCTAAAACAAAAAGATGATGAAATGAATGTTTCGCATCTAATGACATTAGGAAATTTGGATCTCACATTCAGTTCTGAAATGAAATTTTGAGCAGCGTGACTCCATAAATAAATAGGATTTCAATATTTAGTGAGTTGATATTTTTTTATTTTGGTCTTATATAATTCCAAATTAAATCAAAATAAACTCACATTTTTGGATAGATGCATAGTACAGTCGCTGCAAATTTAAAATAAAGCGAAACACCCAGCATTATTTTGCCAACATTCCTCGGATATTGAAGTAAAATTCTGACTTAAACGAAATAATCTTTACACTCACTCTTTTTTCTGCGATTCTCTCTGAGTTCGTCATTGCTAATATTCAGTTATGAATGTAATGAATGAAATGCCACACCCATATTTTTCTTAAGAATTCAAATAAAGGGTGTAGCACTTCATTTAGCAAATTCTACCAACTGGGAACACCGCAAATTTCTGAATATGAGAAGCCACCGAATAAGTAAGATGGTTCTCTCTCCTGATCGAGGGTACAGTGATAGGGGATTGTATCCTGCCCTCAGTGATAGCACGTACCTCCGTCGGGAGGGGTCGGGCCGACAGGTTTCGAAATTTGAACCCATGAATGAACAATATTTCATGACTACAAACGCGGAACTCAAATCATAGAGAATATTGGATATTTTTATGCAATCTTCGAGCTTGCAGTTCCAAAGTAAAGGCTTACTTCTTCATGACTACGAATGGTCATTCAGTAATTCTACACTGTTTCCCTTTGTAATATTGTTTCAAATTTTTTCTCTTTTTAATTAAATGTTTGCGGCTTATAAAATATTAACCTAATTCAAATATGAGGAAATTACAAAGTCTCGGTCGTCTGGTCGCTTTATACCAATGCATCGCTTGGTTTAGCCTTCTGTCACTTAGAAAGAAATCAGCAGCTGACGCATTTCTGGGACTAAAATCGTTTTACGGAAGATGACTAGTATGCAATGACTTCGAAAGAGTGAATAAATTTTGCACATAATTTAATCACCAGAATGTTAGATATTTGCAGATTTTGAATCAACTCCGCAGTCTTTTGACCGTCTATGAGTATGTCTATTTGCATCTACGTAAACGAGACATAAAATATATGTCAAAATAATCCTTTTGTCTTTCGTTCACAAGAACTTTTCCTAAACGGTGCAGGATAGTGGCATGAAATTCCGAGGTACATTTCTATGTCAACTGGTACATCGTGAGCTCCGAATTTCTTTAATATAAAGCCTGGTGTTGTATTTCTGGGCTGGTAAGTGAAAGTTAGTGTAGTACTATTTTCAACATTAAGAATTAATTGATTCTGGAGCATTTAATTAAATAACGAAACTTAATATGTTTCAGGAGGAATGTTTAAACATATTCGTCAATACTTTTTGCACTTTTTATCGAACGAAAATTACTTTTACACCATCTGAAAGAGGAAAGAAATAATGATTTTAATGATACTAATTCCATTGAGTTATATTTTTTCTCTACTTGAAATCAGCGATTCAGGATTTATTTTGAATTCAGATTGTAACAATATTTTCTATTCTTATAAAATTAAATTCCAGCCAATTTAACATTTCATGAAATCCTTCATTCACGTGTATTTGCCACTGTTGAAGATAATATAAGAAATTATAGTTTTTATTGGATATTTTTATTTCCAAGGCAGATTTTTTACTTCCGGTTTTATGTAGTATCATATACCTCTTTTAATATTATTGCGCAGTAAAGTAATGATATTAGTTAATTACTCTCTCTAGGAGATGTTTTGTTAAATATTAACAAATTTTCAAATGATTATTTAACAAATTTAATTATAACAAATTTTCAAATGATGAGGGTGATAAGTCTTTCATAGTTACTGAGTCCGATTCCTATCGAAGGGACAGGAACGTTGGAAAAAAAATGGAGTTTACCCGATCTATCTGTTACAAGAAGTCTTCAAAAATAGTGATTAGTATCGAAATGAAGTTAATATTCCATTCAAGGTTCCGTTTCTAGATCAAATGAGCTTTGCACAATTTTCAAAAATTATTTCACCTTAAACTATTTTAAAAAAATGACAAAAAGTAAGCAGACGGTCAGAGTGTCTCTCAGCTTTTTGCCAATATCGTCTGAAATATATATTGCACGAAGATCATTTATAAACCATCTGAAGGGCAGAAAAGTTTCTTTTTATTGATCTGAATTTAAATGGCATACGTTATTTTCCCCCAATTTTATTAGACGTTTTGAATTTCATTTCAAACACAATTTAGAACTATGCTTTCTATTATTGTAATTAAATTCAAACCTATTTTTTGTTTATCAAATTCTTCATTCCCTTGTTTTTGACACTGTTAAAGTTATAATAAAAAATATTGCTTTCTTTGAATATTAACAGAGAGGCAGAACTTTTATTTAAACTTTTATTCTGTAACATGTGCACCTTGTAACACACACCTTGTTGCACATGTAAATATGTTTGCCCAATCCAATGACGCTAGTTAATTATTGAAATATCCCTAAGCGATACTTCATTTAATTTTGACAAATTTTTAAATGGTCCTAACGAGTGTGTAAACTCATTCAATGTTATTAAGTCCGGTTCCGAAGGGAGAGGACCTAAGAAGAAAAAGAAGGAACACTCTCCGGTGTTTTACTGATCCGGCTCACAGACACCCAAAAGAAGATAATAGTACTTCGTGTAATGGTAATAAAGCCAAGATAAGAAGAAGCTTCTAATGTCGCGGTAATAATGGTGGGGAATGCTTAATGGAGAACCAAGGATCGCTAGATCTTCGTGCCCATCGGTTCAGTGTGCGGAGAATGAGTAAGAAAAAATTTTAAGTTCTGGCCGAGGGAGAAGAAGAACAGGAGAGGACAAATGAACACCAACGAAAGCTGCGAAACACTGTTTAAAGAAGTTTAAGTTGTAACAGGTTCAGAGATTTCAAAACATTTTCATCTCGCGGAACGCCGGGTATATAATCTAGTAACTCATAAAAGATAGATGAAGTAAATTTTGTGTGTGCTCTTGTGGCCAAATATTATGCAAATCTTGGATTTAATCGGTTGAAAAGAAGGCGCCCCAAATGTATACTAGGTTTCCTTCACAATACTATGAAGAATAAAATAGAATACTCGTACGAAATATACTATAAGCGAGAGACTGAAGGGTGATTGTGTTGTCGCTCTTCTGTGAAGAGAAAGTTTCTTATCACGAAGGTAATAAAAATCAGAGTTCCAGTGGCTATCCCATCCTTGCCCGAGGTGATAAATTTCCATTCGAAGGGGTGAAATTTGAATTAGGGAGTAGAGTAAAATTCGAAGGCAGACAACTGTGCTTTCATTTGCGCTTTTCTGCATACCTTTATAAGATTTTATTATTTATATTGTCATTTCTAATATTCAGAGATGAATGGACTGCATAAAACACCACTCGCTTTCATTTTATGAAAATTTAAATAAAGCAGTATATTCGAGCTTTCCATTCCGAAGAAAAAGCATAGGGGAGAAAGTGTGAAACCGGGTATCCTCTATTTTGACAATATTAGTTATAATTTATAGCGGTCAGATACTGAATTACACTCTACTGACCAAGAAGAGGGAACAATCTTAGTAACATGTTACAGCTGTTGAATTCACTGCTCCTGTGAAGGTTTATTT